>WNNG01000141.1:0-92001 GCA_018208015.1 Medicago ruthenica
CCCCCCCCCCCCCAATTCGATTTTATTTGGTTAATACATACAAGAATCCCTGTGAGAACGATATCCGAGTCACAGTTGTCGCTAAACTACCGTTTTACAAAACACTCGTTTTTGATCCGTGCGCGACAGCGGATCAGTTATTTATGACTGTCAAGTGTTCCCTGCGCCCTCCAAGAGGGCGCCAAGCCTTACTCCAAGGGTTCAAACCCTTGTCTTTAGGATCTCAAGGCCTAAATGGTGAGATCTCCGGTCCAGTTTGAATAATAGCTAGTTTGATTAATGGCTAGTTTCCACAATGACAGTCAGTACATAGTTTTTTGGGTCTTGTTAATGAGTGTCTCCAATGCACTCTTTAAGCATTCTAAAATAAACAATTATTTTTTAAAAAGTCAAATATTTCGATTTCCAAGGCATTAGTTACATGCATTTTCATAAATATTTATTATTTCTGGTTCTTAAAGAGTGTTCCGGAGGCACTCGTTAACATTTTCCTAGTTTATTTAATAAAAAATAGGGAAATAAATTTATAATGAATTAAAGTTGCATCGGTGACCATTGTGCACAAGAGTTGATACCTAGCAATTACGACATAATTTTAAATTTTAATAAGACTACAACATTTCATATATGTTAACTATAATTCATACTTTTCTTTGAGCTTATTACATATTTTCCATAAACTTGACGTCAACTCTCATTCATCATGGACAGGTTTGACATGATGACCTGCATTTCTTAAACTTCATCTCATCCTTCTTTAAGATTTTTTTTCCTACTTAAGTTGTTCGAGTTTTCCATGGCTGCTACTCTTTTACCTGTTGTATCATGCATGACCTTAGAAGGTGTTTCAATTACATTTGCATTTACCTTTGTTCGTGCCTTTCCTTTTGTCGCCTTTTTCTATGTGGATGCTCTATTGGGGATGTTGAATTAAATCCATAACTTGGAGGTTTCTCGGAATTAGGTGATGATGAGTATACCCCACTGGCTATGAAGCCCGAATACTCCAAAATAGAGACGTACATGTATCAGATACATATCGGATACCGATACTCCGCAGATACTCTCGGATACGTACCCACGAAGTATCGGAATTAATTATTTTAATTTAAAATATATATGTTAACGGATACTTATAAGATACTCGACATATACACACAACTACTTATAAGATACTTCACAGAGACGTATCCTGGAAAAAATGAAGGGTAAAAAATGAGACTGTGATGTGAAAATTCAATGGAGATGTATATGATTCAATTTAAGATATTAATCACTATAATTGTTTTTCGATTAACCAATTAAAAATTATATTTTTGGTGGATGAAAGTAACGAGAGAGGAGATTCAATCAATCAACATTAAACAAAGTTTGTTTTGAGTTCTTTTATTGATGCATTTGTTGATATCCTAACATCTGAATGAAAATAGAATATGATTTATACGAAAACTTTACATTTTTTATTTTGATCACATGTATTATTTTTTGTAAATTGTGACTTTTATGATTATATAGTATTAAAGAGTAATCAATATTCTTTTTTTTTTTTTAAGTATTTTACATCCATATAAATTTTAGTATAAATATTTTGTAACGTATCTTAGTCGTATCGTATCCTAAATTTTAAAAATTCTGCGTATCCGCGTACCTGTGTCGTATCGTACCTGCACCCGTACTACGTATCCGGGCTTCATAGCCCACTGGTATAAGTCTTTGTTCTTTTTGAAGAAGTTTCGGTTTATGCTATCATCCATTTAGGTTCATCTTTCAACAATCGTCATTCATACTCAAGATTGAATGATACATCTTCATCTTGAGAAAAAAAAAATGTGCATTGACCATGCTGATTTTCTCTAAGATCCCACTTTTCTTTCCATTAACAATTAATTTGTTACACCCAACAACTTTTTGAACGAGACTATTTATTCAATGTCATCGAGTTTTTTGAACCTAAATAATTAGCAGTGATTTTCAAACAGAACGTCTTTCTTCCTCCTCACGCAAAATAATTTCAAGACCAGCTTGAATTGAAAATTCTAGAAGTTAACATTCTGACATAGACCCAAGGGAAGAAAAACTTTGGTTCATCACATTGTCGAACCATAATAAAAATGTTGGTTCGTCACATTGTCGAACGACAATACTCAATTCACATTACTATCATATAATCTCCCTTTTAACAATTTAAATTGAATAAATAAAATACATATTCTTAAAAATAAATAAAAAAGTTATTTAAACTTATTTTTCTAACAATTTCCCTTCTTATCATTTTCTTCTATATAGCCAATAAATAATTTTTCCAAAAAAAAAAATGATAGTCATACTAACATCATACAAAGACACAAGATAAGGCTTAAAGAAATATGAAGATTCCCTACGTTAAAATAAAAATTTAGCATACACTATGATAGTACCAACAAATGAATAAGATAATGAGGTTGTCATTATCAATCACTTACCTACTTACAAGTTGCAATAATAATAATAATATAAAAAATAATAAATAATAGTTTGGATAATGTCATGATCCAAAATGAACTATAGACAAGGCCCACTTCACATTTTTTGTTAGATTTGAGGAACAAGTCAAGTGTTTTTGTCAGCCTCACTCACCACCTCAACATTCCAATCTACCCGAAACCCACTCTCCCTCACTCTCTCTCTCTCTGGTATCATTTTCTCTCTCTATCTATTTCTTCATTTTCCATAACCATTGTTATTGCTTTTGCATCAACCATTTTTTAGTTTTTCCATGATCTGTGCACACCCTTTTTGATAAAGTAGAGATCTTTATTGTTTTTGAGCTCTCACCCAGAAAAATTTGACTGCTTAATCAGGTTGATATATACTTTTGGGGTGATAATTATAATAATAAAGTATATGGGTCTATTTCATACTTGTTTAAATTTAATTAATTTGTAGATGTAAAAATCAGTGCTTTGAAATTAAATGAAGGTTTTTTCATGGATTTGATACTGATGTATGTGACATGTGGGGTTTGTGATGTGTGGTGAAGGACTAATTGGATGGATTTGGATTTTGGGGACCAGTTTGATAATTTGGGCTAAAATCAAAGGGAAATACTTTGAATAAAAAGGGATGTTGAATTTGTGATATAATTTTTTTTCCTAATGATTTGGGGATTGGATTCTGGAGTTTCTGCATCTGAATTTGTTTTAGTTTTTTTTCTCTTTAAATTTATTTTTCTAATTTTGGACATTTTTCAGCTTCTGATTGATGCTTGCTGCATGTGATATTTTTTTTCCTTTCTAAATGAAGTAAATCAAATGATGATTTCTTATATTTGAGCTAAATCTATGTTCAAAATTATTTTGATTTCTTTTTGCACTTGGAAATGTTTTCAATGAGACTCTTTACGATGTTATGGTATTTTTAAGTCATTTATCATATTCCATGGATTGATTTAGCATTGGTAGTTCTGTATGATCTTGTGGATGCTTTTACTTACTTTTTTTGGTTCATTTTATCTTTTCTTGTTTATATCCACGGTTAAACAGAACTTGATACAAAAATATGTATTAGTATATTAGATAACTGGTTGTGGCGAAGAACATTTGGTAAAATTTATTTCTGTATTGAATTTGGTGCAATCTCTGAGTTTTGTTTGAAAAGTTTGGAGCTATCAATGTCTGTTAGATGTTTTCATTAGTACAATATTGTTGGCATGAAGGGTGAATTTACTGTATCTGTCTTGAATTTTAGTAATAGATTCTGTGACTCCAGAATCACTTATAAATTTCATATTCTAGAGGATTGGCTTATATGTATGTATTGGTTATCCTCAAAACTCGTCACCTTTTCTTACATGAATATGTGCATTATAAATTACTACATTGAAATTCTAAGAGGCACTATTTGATTATTAGACAGCCAAAATGCAAGGAGGATTGCGATCATTTTTGTCAAACGGGAATGTCATTAAAAATGTTGTTTTGCAACGAGTCCGCATGGTGAATCCCCTGTTGCAGCCAGTTGCCTTTCCACGGTTTGAGTCTGCTACACCTGCTCGTATTGAGGAGCATGGTTTTGAGAGCACCACAATTTCAGACATCTTGCAAGGAAAAGGTAAAGGTGCTGATGGTTCCTGGCTTTGGTGCACCACAGATGACACTGTTTATGATGCTGTCAAATCGGTAATGCATTTTGTTGGAACTGTTTTTGCAATTAATTTATAAGTGTTTACGTGAAATTGATGTAGCTCACTAAAAATGGCATCGTTGCAGATGACACAAAACAATGTTGGAGCTTTGGTGGTCGTGAAACCAGGGGAGGAGAAATCAATTGCTGGAATTATAACAGAAAGAGGTACCAAATGTTCACGCAGTTATTTTTTTTAGGCCTGTTATCTGCTGTGTAATGGATAATTTGGTTATCTTAGCAAAATATAGGCCTACATCAAACTGGCCAAATTTGAATGTGTCATGTGCTGTAAAGAACAATAAGATCCATTAACTGACATGGCATAATGTGGTGGAGGAAATTGCATGCTTTTGTCAATATATTCTTGGACGTGGTTGAATGAAAATATGTTATGCATTTCCAAATTATATGGCATTCATGTACTTTTTTGTCATCTTGTTATCCAGATTACCTGAGGAAGATCATCGTGCAGGGAAGATCATCCAAGTCCACCAAGGTTGGAGATATTATGACTGAAGAGGTACAAACCATTGTAGTTATTTAACTATTCTATACGGAAATGTCTTTTTGCTTGTGATACCTACATTTTGTGCTATACTAATTTTAGAGAATTAAACTGTTGCTCTAGTTTGTGGTACCTTGCATAATTGGCAGTATTGTGTGTTCAAAAGCTTATATGCAAAATTCAGCAGTGATTGGTATTACCTATTGAGCAGGGTACCTGTAATGAGTGCAACATAGGATTCTTGTACACATTTTCAAATTGTCATTTCCACCATTCATGATATTTAACATTGTTACATGTTGGCTGCAGAACAAACTTATCACAGTCACCCCTGATACCAAAGTTCTACGAGCAATGCAGCTGATGACTGGTATTGATATCTTTTTTTCGGTCCTTTGGATAAAAATATCAAACATTATTGTATAAATTTTCATTAAATCATATATCATACAACTCGATATCTTAAATAAGCTTGTAGCCTGTTTCACTATAGACCCTGTTTGGATTAATAGCTTAATTTAACACTTGTAGCATAAGACAAATTATTTTCATATAAGCTATAAACTATTTTCATAAGCCCGAAGAGCTTAATGAAATAAGCAGAAACCAACTTATGGACATGTCATAAGCTCTTCCAATCAATATTGCAAATGCTTATGGTAGTAAATAAATTCAAATAAACCAATCAAAACTGGCTCTTATTCTAGTCTCTTTTCCATTCTTTTCTTCCAGATAACAGGATTAGACACATCCCTGTCATAAATGACAAGGAAATGCTCGGCATGGTGTCCATTGGAGATGTTGTTCGTGCTGTCGTGGGCGAGCATCGTCAAGAGCTTGACCGCTTGAATGCTTACATACAGGGGGGATATTAATCTTTTAGTCTATTAGATGATGATGAAAATCCCATGAGGGCACTCAAGCTAACTTGAATCATGTAATAAGCTTGAGAGTTTGTAAATATGTTTTGGTCAGAGAGCCATCTTGTCTGTTTTTTTTCCTGTAATTTCGGATTTCAGTTCCATGGACATTAATCCATGGAGTAGCATGTTAATAATAACTACTGGATGCATCTTGTTTCTGTTGCTTAACTAGTAAAGATGTATTCATCTTTAACTTCTACTGTTTGCAATTGGTCTATTTTATGCTGGAAGTTATATAGTAGTACTAGTAATCATTAAGTTGTTGAAAATTTAGTTTTTTAAAAAGTTACAATATTGTTTTGATTTTTAAAGAATTTTTATGCATTGGGAAAAATGCTGAGAACTATTTGCAGAAGGTAAAAAAATATTGTGAAGATCATGACAGATAGAATTTTGATTGTTTTGGGAAGTTACAACAAGAAGAGCAAACTATGTCGGAATGTTCTACCATTAACCATATCTCGGTCGAGCTTAATAATCTCTATATTTTTTCTATTAGTTTGTCATATAGTTATTCCTCTACTTTTAGTGACGTGACTATCTTCTAACTGATGTACTCTTCTTACTATATACTTTGTAAGTCTTCTCTTTAGATGCTCAAAGCATCTAAGTATATTTTCCACTATCTTATTCTACTTTAAGTGCTACAATAACTTTGATAATGTAATTTCAAATTCTATCTCATCTGGTCAAATTCTATCTCATCTAGTCTTGCTACATATTCAACACAATATTATCAGACATCCAACACAACATCTTTATTTCAATTACGTTTATTTCATTCTCGATCAACATTCTGTTTCATACAATATAATTTGTCTTACAGTTCTCCGATAAATTTTTTCGTTAACTTTTTTCTAATGAGTTTTTTTCCATTAACCTGAGCGGTACAAAAAAAAAATTAAATAAATTGGAAGTGTTACTTTTGGTGTGCAAGTTAACATGAGGGCTTTAAATTCCACGTTTTGTACTATAAAAGTCATTTATACAGTTATTGTAAAAATGATATTTATGATATTAGTATTTTATTAAAAGTGAACCGGATAGAATAGGATTCTTAAAAGAATCGTTCTTTAAAGGTGAGCTTCTTCTGTAAAAGATGATCTTTACGTCCGTTTTTACTTGCAATAAGAATCATCCTTACACATTAACTAAAACTTTTAACAAATATACTGTCAACAACAAATACAAAAATTCTTTCAACAAATTTATTCACTAAAGATTACATCTTTTCGTGATGAAAAAAAGTGTTGCGGTAGCTTTAAGAAAAAGTAAATGATATTTTTAGTCTACCCATATATCTGTAGGGGTATGGATACAAATTGAGAGTCATGATAGTCCTCATTTGACAGTTTCTAAAATAAAATTATATTTTTAAGGGCTAAATATGTTTTTAGTCCTACAAAATTACAAGTTTTTAAATTTAGTCCCTACAAATTTTTTATTCACTTTTAGTTCCTATTTTCATTTTATAGGGACTATTTTGGAGGACTAAAAGTATTCATTTTTTGTTTAGAGTTTTTAAAATATGGACTATTCTTACAAACTATAATATTTTGGGAACTAAAATTACCATTAAAATTTTGGCTTAATTGTAGTTTTAGCCCCCTAACTATCACGAACTTGCGATTTTAGCCCCCTATAAAAAACAATAACAAACTAGCCCCCTATGTTTAGCCCCTTCTGCAGTTTTGGCCCCCAGGCCAATTTTGACTAATTCAACGCAGACGTGACACCGCCAATCTTCTCACCGTTTGCCACATGGCACCTCACTTAAGTGATGTGGGTGCCACGTCTGTGTTGAATTGGTCAAAATTGGCCTGGGGGGCCAAAACTGCAAAAGGGGCTAAACATAGGGGGCTGGTTTGTTATTGTTTTTTATAGGGGGCTAAAATCGCAAGTTCGTGATAGTTAGGGGCTAAAACTGCAATTAAGCCTAAAATTTTATAGAGACTAAACTTGAAAACTCATAATTTTGTAGGGACTAAAAACATACTTAACTCTATTTTTAATTACTTAAAAAAATAAATATAATTTTATTTACATAAAACAAATCAAATTGTTTTTCTCTCTGTGCCAAGATTCGAATTGTTTTTCTCTCTGTGCCAAGATTCGAATTGAGTGCCACAAGCTTGAAGAATAATCTTTCAACCAAGTGATCTATCGAAAACAGGCAACTCAAAATGTTTTTTGACCGAAAAAGCAAATCAAACTTTAAGTATTATAAGTACATTTTCTCAACAAATATTATAAGTAGATCATAATAAATCATAAATTTATTAAAATAAAATTATTAATTTCCATTATACACGTTTTCTTGGTCTATATCGTACTTCTAATTTTTTTTATCTCACTTTACATTTTACGAGGGGAGTTAAGTAGCTCAATTGGTTTAAGTTAAAATATAAAAAGTTGGAGATCGTGGATTCAAAAAGAGTAAATATTAATCTAACAACTATTAGTATTTGTTATTAAAAAAAACTATCTTAAGATGTGAAATTATTGAAGTGTATAATTGTCTCAAAGTTCATTCATTAATAAAACAACAATGATATTTGAATATTTCATCTTTCTCAACATCAACCCAACGTTTGAGTTTCATGTTTATGGTATTTTAATTCAAGACGTGGAGGACTTGATTGGGCAAAGTAACATTATATTCTTCATACTCTTAGAGAGGAAAATCAATGTGCGAATATTTTTAACAAAACTTGGAGCCTCCTCGAATAATGATCTTATTTTTCATATCACACCTCCAGATGATCTGTCGTATATACTGAAGATGAACGCAACATTTCTAGAGAGTAGTTTGTGTTTGTTTTCCCTTCTTTTTTTCTTTTTCCCTTTGTTGTTTTATTTAGCCTTGTAACAACAACAAAAATCCAACATTTGAGTTTATATCTATCTCTCTTTCTGTCGCATCACTTTGATCGTATTACTCTTAATATCTTTCAAAATGTATACACTTTGCAAGTTTTTTTTTGGTCTAGTAGCCTAGTGGCTAGAGCTAACACATTTAAATGTGGAGAAGTGGGGTGTCCGAGGTTCGAACCCCGACCCCTGCATAAATTATACAATGTCCTTACCAATTGAGTTAAGCTCACGAGGACTACACTTTCCAAGTTTTAATTCAAGTGATAAGTGTTGAAATTGTTAAGTTGAATATTAATGATGTTTTGAATTCAAACTCGATATCTCCTATTTACGTGTGTGAATTTCGTGTAATATTTATCACTCGATTTAAAGACAAACAAATGTATACACAGATATGAGGTGTACACAAACATTTTCCTTAAATCTCTTTAAAAAAAAATATTTCCCTTAAAAAACCTCACATGACTCGGATCCTAGCCGACAAATATATCCAAAACCAAGTCCATGTCGTGTCAACTCCTCCTCCTTCCTACGCAAACACAAATTTTCCTTCCTCCTTCAAAAACCGTTAAATACCAACAACAACGAATGTTAGCTATTTCAACGCAATGTATGACTTGTGGTTGTGACTATATCAAACTTCGTCAAACATGTTCCTTACCTTAAGCCATTGCACACGCTTCAGCTTTCACTTTCCTCTCCCAAATTAGCCACTTTCCTCTTTTCTTTTCATTTCTTAAACAAGTTTCATTTTTTTCAAATGAAAAAAAAAGGGTTGTTGTTACATTAGTTTCTCATGGTGTTAAAAATACTGGGTTGTGTTTATTTTCTTTGATTTGTGTGTTTTGAATATAAAGTTTTGATTTTTACTTTTGGTTTTGAAAATGTGGAGTAGATGGAGTAATGGGTTGTTGAGAAAAAGGGTGTGTTCAATTTTCAATGTAAATCATAGTTATGGTGGAAAAATCCAATCTTTTGATCCATTTTTGATGAATTTGAGGGATTATAGAATAGAATATGGTGAAAAGAGAAAAAGGGTTGGATATTTTTCAGTTGTTGTGATGAACCAAATGAAAAGGGGTGTGTCTTCTTCATCTGCTGGTAGTAGCAACAATGACTCATCAGAGAATGGGGGTGTGAAAAGCAATGGTAAAGGGAAAGATGAGGCTATATCTTTCTCTGAAGCTAAGAAGCTTATGAGATTGGTGAATGTGGAATCTCTAAAGATGAAACTTGGTATGGATGGAAAAGAAGTTATTTCTTATAATGAACTTATTGATGCTTGTGAGAGTATGGGTGTTGCTAGGAATTCTGAAGAGGCTTCTGCATATGCTAAGGTTCTTGATGAAGCTGGTGTTATTCTTCTCTTTAGGGATAAGGTCTATCTTCATCCTGATAAGGTTTGTATTTAACTTTTTGCTGCATCTCTTTTCCTTTTTGGTTTTTGTTTTATTGTTTGGTTAATTGAGTTTGAAGTTATAAGTTAGGTGTATATCTTGATGAACCTGGTGAATTGAGTTTGCCGTGACAAAATTTGATTTTGTAGTGGTTTATATCTCGATACATTCATGTAAAAATGAATTGAACAATGAATTTGAGGGTGAAAATCATTATAGCAGAAAAAGTTATAAATTCTAGCTTCCGAGTTAGAATCAATTCAAGAAGCAGAAGCAATTCTACTTGAGCACGTCCAAACATGTAATAATCAATTCTACACCTCCAAAATTTTTGCCTCATACAAAAGTGAAACCAAATATACATATAATTTCTATAGCCAAACCATTGATCTTTAATTTTTAAGGTGAGGTAAAAAAGCAAGTAAATTTTTCAAAGCAGAAACTAGTTTTTATTATTTCTAATCAAACTTAGGCTTGAAGGTGGCCATATAAATCGTTAATCCTGAAATTTTCTATCATATTCCTACATCAATAATAAAATGAAGTAGTTCCTTTCTAGTAAAAGTAAGGCTTGGAGGTAAAACAAATTTTGCCATACAACAATCAAATACATGTAAAATTATATCTGTAGAAAGTAAAATCAATTTGTAAAACCAAGTACACCCTTATTTTTCCCTCTTTGTTTCTGTTTGATTGGCTTAAATGCTGAAATTGATTTTGCGGGGCTCACCTATGGCATGATAAAGTCAAGGTCTATTACATATATCCACTTTTCATGGTCCCCCGGCATTTGGTTAGATTTGTGCGGAAGCTATTAAAAGTTAAGAGCTTAGACCCTTTGTGGTGGTGAATAGGGTTATCCCATTGTCATGTTAGAATCAAGTGTTTAATTGTTTCAATATCTGAAAGCTTCTTTGGAACTCTGCTGCCAAACTCAAAACTCTCAATACCATGATATAGGTATTAAGCAAACAACAATCAAATACATTCATGTTTAAGGTCAGATAAAAAGATCATTAGAGGAAGTCTACCCTCCATCAGCATTTCGGTCTGTTCATGTTAATATCATGATATATGATAATGAGTGTAAGGGTTAACATCATCACTGGTTTAAAGCTGCAACATAAACTAATAATAGATACTAGAAAGTTGGTAACAGTCTTCGTGAATTCTTCGATGTTGTTATTCATTTCTATCTCTCAAGAGCATGGTTTATATTTGCTTGAACTGGCCACATTGTCTCAAAAAATAAAATAAAAAGGCTAAAGCCACAGTTATGCTTGGTTGTATGGGAGCAGAAAATTGTCAGCTATGCTTCAACTTTCAGAACTATGTTTTGTTAGATAATGTTACAGACTTATTTGATGTTGTCATAGAGTTATTAGATATTGTTAGAGTTGTACTAAGGGTAATTTAATCTTTTAAGTGCTTAGTATATATTTTCTATTTCTCTCTTTGTAACATAATAACAATGCATCAAATGTTTGCACTTTTCAGTAAATTCTTTTCATTCCTTGGTTGTTCCAAGATCCTTAGCAAAAGTTATGCATTTTAGAGTTTGAATAAGTAACATTGAATTCAGTTTATAACATGAATGTATGTTGGTTCAAACATGCTGATTCCTCTTTTGTTGCTTGGTCAACACGTCACATGTTTACAGGTGGTTGATCTGGTTAGAAGAGCAGTTCCATTAGCACTGACCGAAGACAACGATCCACTGAGGGAAGAGTTAAAGAAGCTGCTCGAAAAGAAAGAAGAAATTGATGTGTTGGCGCATAGGCAGATGCGTCGCATCCTATGGTCCGGACTAGGTTTCGGTGTAGTTACTGTTAGTCTCTTCTTCAGGCTAACATTTTGGGAATTCTCATGGGATGTAATGGAGCCTATTACTTTTTTCACAACGGCAACTGGCTTAGTAATAGGTTATGCCTACTTTTTATACACATCAAGAGACCCTACTTACCAAGATTTCATGAAGAGACTCTTTCTTTCAAGGCAAAGGAAGCTTTACAAGAGGTATAACTTTGATGTTGTGAGATGCAAGGAGCTTCAATACATGTGTAAAACACCCTTAGATGCCAAAACCATTTTGAAAAATCGAATAGGAGTTGATTGCGATCTCGATGATGCTTTACACAAGGATTAACAATTTTCAGGTGGTTTTATAATGTTTATTAAAAAAATCAATCTCTTTTTTTTTTTACTGAGTTAATTTTGTTCCCCCTCTATTTTCCCATTGGTGGGGAGAAGCTTATTCTAACTTCTGTTCTGGCATGTAACTTGTGAGCCACCATTTTTTTCCCTTCTTTAACTGTTATATGTACTTATTAAATACAAAAGATGATTGCATATTCTTCCATTTGTTGATAGCACATTGTTATTTTACATGTCACATGACCAATAGTGAATTAAACCTTGTAAGATTTTGTCCATGATTAATTTGATTACTTTTAGGCTATGTATATATGATTAGAGTCCTGCATTGGATGAAATATAGTTTGGACATGTGTTTGTAAGTTAGACAATCATCAACTTACAAGTCGGTTTTGTAGGAGTTAGTCAGACTTAAATTCTAAGATGGTACGATTGGTTGCTTGGAGCCTCAGACATTTATAGTTTTTTGTTGCACCTCTTTTCTTTTTTAGTTTATGTTTTACTGTTTTTAGTTAATTGAGTTTGAAGTTAAGTATATGTTAGGATTTTTTTTTATAGTCTGCAATCAGGTTTGAGATGAAGTATAACAACAACAAGCAACCCTTATCCTATTAGATGGGTCGGGTGTTACATAGAACAAACATATAATATTTTATCATAAATTATGATTTATTTTTTTATCGGCAAATATTAGTAGTTAATTTATGGATATACACATTATTTATGTCCGTCCTTTAGGGTTTCCGATGACACAGAAATCGTTGTAAGGCTACTCTGATCAATTCTTTGATTTGGTTGATTTTCCATGATTTAATTTGTTGGTACTTTCAGGCTACTGGCGTAATTAGGTCATTACTATGTAAACAAAATTATCGTTGGAGTGAGAAAGTAATTAATTGAAGATTAGCAGTAATAATGTGATTATAATCATCCTATGTTACTGACTCAATCAACTCTTATGTTGTCTCGTTAACTCTAATTTAATTAGGTATTAGGTATGATCATATTTATTTGTTCTAGGAAATTTGTGGGTAGCATATACAATTATCTTTTTAGAATGGAAATGATCTTTTAAATGAGATGGTAATTTATTGCTCCGAGGCTCTATTCACGAGTTTGGAGGGAAGGCGAAAGAAATACTTTGGGGGGAGGGGAGTAGAGGGAAAAATAGAGAAAACTTCACATTTTTTTGAGTTTTTGTAGATAATAATAAATGAATGAGCAAGAGTAAGAGGTTAATGATAGAGTAAATCATACATGGCGGGATCATGGAAGAAGATCCCTTTTATATAAGGTCGTGGAGATCCCTCTTATTGAAGAGTTTTGAGCCCATTGAACATTAGAAGCGTCATGATGAGTGGGAGCGTAACTAACTTTGGGGGAATCTATGTTGGAGGACTTAGTGAACACACTGAATAGGTTATGCAAATAGTGTTCAGGCATGAAGGTATGTTTTGGGCCTTTTGTTATGTTGGGCTTGTGCTTGGAAAAGTTTTTGGGTTTGTATTCGGAGTATGGATTGTTAGCATATCTCTTTGAGCTCGCAAAGATGGATAGAGTGTCGTGTGTGGTAGTTTGTCTCAAACGAAAAGGCGAGGGTTTTGTAGTGGTTACAGAGAGAAGAATAATGATTTCTCAACAAAAAAATGGTTAAGCGGTTAGATATGAGCTTAATGTGTTAATTCGATTTTTATATACAAAAAAATAGACAGACATACGAAACTCTAAGAGAACGCTTAAAAATGTGGTTCAAAATAATAATTTAAAATTTTTGCCTTTCTACTATATGAGAATGGTTTTTAACCATTGCATTAAAAAGTTATAAAATTTAACACATCATAGCAACAAAATATAAAATATTTATCTATTGTACTCTACAAAACGGGTTTTTTACCATAATAAATGAGGCATTGCCATAGACCTAAAATGTTGTTATGTATCTTATTTTTGTTATTCTCGAATCTTTGATAAAATTTATTCAATCATGAGCAAAACAATAATTTAGAGATTACAAGATATATTTTTCATAAGTTATTTAAATATTAATAGGTAAGACTGGAATATTACGGTTGGAATTTTTTTTACAACAACATTATCCAAAATTTGTGTCTGGTCATTGAGATTTTTCTCTTTAGTCTTTATTACGATTCTTTAACTCATACTAATATATGTTCCTTTATTCTTCAAGTGTTTTGGTTGAACCTGTTTGCAAGACGCGGTTTAATGCTAGTTTTGTTGTGGTTGGATTGGTGTTGTTTTAGTGCAAAAAGTAAATTTCGTGTGAAGCCTTCTGGTGTTTGAGAATGAGAAATATAATCCCACAAAAATTTTCAGGTTGTATTGTTTGGTAGGGGTGTGCAAAAATATGGTTAACTGAACCATATATGTAAACTGAACCACACTGAACCATAAAAAAACTAAACCATATTAAATGGTTCATAAACTGAACCACAAAAATAAAACAGTTCAACTAACCAAACTTAATTAAAAAACCGGTTTAAACCGTTTCACCAAAACACATTTATTTTGACAATAAAAATAAATCAAAAGCATAAAAAAAACTGAAGAATCAGAATCAGTTTTTAACAAACAAACAAAGAAATACTGAATAATCTAAGACAACTATTTTCTCCCCCTCTCTCTCCCGAAATCTCATTCTTCTTCCACAATTGTTATCGTCGTTTTCTCCACTAATCTCAATTTCAAACTCACCATTGATTCAACGATTCAAAGAGGTTGCCGGAGGGAGGGGTATGAATCGCTGTTTGCCAATCCACGACGAGTTGCCGGAGTGTTTAACGATTTTCCGGCGAGTGGCATCGCGATTCAGTGTCGGCAACACAATATCGTCCTCTCCATTTTTATACGATACTTGTTTCTGGAAATCCAGATCTGTTTGATTGTTGTTGATTTTAATTGCATCTTAGTTCGTTTGAGGATATGAGATTTGAGACTAAATATTTCGATTTAATCTCGTTATATGCATAGTTTTTTTTTTGTTGCTCGTTATATGCATAGTTTGATTAAAGAATGTGTTGGTATAAACAATAATCCATTTCAAAAAAAAATAATGGTTCTTCTATAAAAAAAATACGGTTCAACAAAAAAACTGGTTTAAAATTGGTTTAAATGATTAAACCGGTTTATAATTACCAACCGGTTTTAAACCGGTTCAAAACTGAATTGGAACTGCTTTGAGAAAATAACCAGTTTTTATTAAAGTGGTTTTTAAAAACTGAACTGAACCGTTAATGCAGTGCAATTCAGTTCAGTTAATGAGTCATGGACACCCCTATTGTTTGTGTGTAGGCTTGATCTCTAAGATTTTCTTGGTTTTATAGAGTCTAGTGTTGGAGATCTTAGAGCATTTTTTTTCCTTGGTTAGCAATACTCCTTGTGCTAACTTGTAATTGTACATTTTATTCTCCCATTTTTATACATCTTATGCTTGAATGTGATCAGGGTCGTCGTTTGAATTTCGATGTCTTGGGTGAATCAAGAGAATGGTGCCCTTAAAAAAAGTTATAGCTTTTAAAATTGTTTAAATATCAGTCTCTTTGAGCTTTTTGTTGTAAAATCATTAATAATTCGTTCATAATGGGGGTTCTTTAAAGAAAAAAAATCAATTGAAATCAAAGCAAGACTATATAATATATATTGTAACATTGTAGATCTCAAATAAGATTTTAACAATTTTTCAATTTAAAAAAAATTTGTTTCAACATATGAAACAGTTATAGGAATATTTAGTATTATTTTATATGTTATGCATGCATTAGGAAAACAATTAAAATATCATATAACGTGATTTTGCAATTTAATCTCCATTGAATTTGCAATTTTTTTCCAACATAACAATAGCATTTAATACAATCAAGATTCTATAGTACAAGAATTTGAATAAAATTATAGACTTACAAGTAAGATAAAAATTATTTTTCAACTTAACTATTAAAGTTATTCTTATGGTGATGAGGTTAGAAAGAATGTGTCATATGCTTGAATTGGAGGCCATGGTGATACCTCTAAAGTGTAGAGAGAAGATAATATAAACGATACTCTTTGTTGACTTGTTTTATTCTATCACCATCATCTTAGAGTAAGAAACTATAATTGCAAGGAATATGATATTAGGAAGAAAAAAAAATACAATTTTTGGATGCTAGCACAATAACTAAATGACATTTCTTGAAATATTTCAATTTAAGGCATATTGAACAATACTTTTACTAGCGCAAGAACTCGTTCTTCTCTACTGATCATTTTTGTACTCTCTTGAGTCTAGTATACATAGAATCAATGAAACTTTCCATCACATACACATTTGTGATTTTCGCACTTATGAACAAAAAAAACTAGACAATATTCTTCCCAACAATCCTCATCTCGTTTACATTCAAAATCTCCTATAATGAAAAAAGAGAATAAAATAATGTTACTAAAAACATGATAAGAGTGTGTACGGACTATGAAGTAAAGAAGAAAATTTGAGAAGGATAAAAAGATGGCTTACCTCCAATTACGACAAGAAATAAAATCATAACATAAACAAATTTGATAATTTCAGCCATATTTTTTTTCCTCTTTGCATGCTGAAAAACTGAATATGATTTGGTCTTATTTATAATGTATAAAGTCCACACACTACTATAAATAATTAAGTAGTTTTTAGCATTTATGGTTGTAAAAACTACGGGTGGCAACTTGGTCCACCAAATCCATATCCATCCAATCCATCCACCATAAAATTCATCCAATCCATCCACCAAACAAAATTTTTGTTAATGGATTGGTTTTGGATCAAACCATTTAGAATAATGGATGAATTTGATTCATCCACCTTATTTTAAAAGTCCAATGAATTATATAATTTTTTTAAAAACAAATCCATTGGATCATTTTAAATAATAAAAACACGTTAATTTAAAAAAATAAAAATAACTTATTTGCAGAAAAAATTATAAAAAAACTGAAACAGTTGAAAAAAAAAATTAATATTAAAATATGATTTTAACATTGACTGTGGTCAACGCCGAAGGTCCGCCGTGAACCACTGCTCGCCGCAATCTTGCCGGAGCTCCGGACAACCGCCGCCGCAATTCGTCGGAGCACCACCGTGGTCAACGATGGTCAACGGCCGGTCAACGGTGGTCATTGGTGGTCAACGGTCGGTCAACAGCTGTGCACCACCACCTATTATTATATATTTAATTTTGTTTGGGCTGAGACAAAAATCAAGTTTGGGCTTAATAAAATCTGTTTTGGGCTTAAACATAAATAAATAGGTCGGATATTTTTACTTTTGGCACCAATTAATTAACTATATATTTATGAAATACAAATTAAATAAATAACACATTTTATTTGATGGATCGGATGGACAATCCATCCGTTAAAATCTAGTAATGGATGAATTGGATGGTCAATATACTTAATGGATGGATCAGATGGTTTTTTTTCAACAAAAAAATTAGTGGAATGTAATGGATTAATGGATTTCTTTTGATCCATCCGTTAGGATCCAAATCCATATCCATCCAATCCATCCATTTTGCCACCCCTAGTAAAAACCCTTCATAAAATTATAATAATAACTATTAAATGTATCTTAAGTATATTTGTGTGTAGTGTTTATCCTATTGGCACACTTAGTATGGAAAATAACCAACTGTCTAATCATAAGAATTCATTCTTTTTAACTAACTTTTCATCACTTTTTTAACCTCTCATGTTAGTAAAGGGAAAGATTATATTGTTGGACCATGGTAAATTTATCTATAGGAATAATGCACCAGTGTTTAAGGAACCTATTTATGCACAAGTAGAACCTATTGTAATTTCACTTTATTTATTTTTATGATGAAATTGTTCGATAAAAAAGAATGTGCATTTAATTTTGTAATTGCATGATTTTTTTTCCCTACATTCTCATTCACATCAAATATATGATTCATATTTATTTACAAAATAATGTTGTATTGAATGTAAACCAAAATTCTCTTTTTGAAATGATTAATATATACTATCAAACCATGTTTTAAGAAGACTTAATTTTCAATTGAATTCAAAAAATAAAAAAAAGAAACTACACATGTTACTTTGATTAAAAAAATCAGATGACGTTTATTTTTAAACGTCGTTATGAGTAATAAAAAAATACATCAAATGCCAACACTTGAAAACACCCATATATGAAATTAGTGGTCTAGTGACAAACTAAATTTTCCTTTGCACATTAGTACAAACAATTCAAAAAATTTAATTCTTAAAATACCCTAACTGAAAAATAAACAAACTTAGAAATTTCGGTCATGTTTTACCTCTTGGCATATAAAAATTGAAAATAATGTTATCACTTTATAGTGCATAAAGTCCTTGCTCTCCTAAAAATAATTTAGTAGTTTTTAGCACTTATAGAGTTGTAAAAACCTTTCATAAAATTAGAATAGTTATCAAATGTATCTTTAAGTATATCATTGTTTTTGTGTCTGTCCCTTTAACACACTTGTGAAGTTAAGCTTGTATAATATAATAGTGAAACAAAGTTGACCTTTTTTTCCTGTTAAATAGTAATTACATTAATTTAATAATAGAGCCCTTCGGAGTTAGTTTAGTGATATAGGTTTGGTCTAGATCCGAGGTTCAAATCTTCTTAATGCTAACAATTTTTGAGTTGGGATAGTACATACAAGATTTTCTTTTCACTTCAATTGAACCCCCACCAGTGTATGTTGGGGTTGGTTTCTGACATTAATCGACCCTTAAGTTTGATACCGAGTTTCCAAAATAAATTAATACTAGATTGTATGATTTAATTTTATATTATCAGATAATTTATTTATTACTACTAATTTTTCTCCTTCAACATCCATTTTTGAAAATGAAAATAGCCATTTTCACCTTAAAAATTATAATCATAAGAGTAAATTGTCATTTTAGTCTCTTAAGTGTCACTCTTTCTCCTATTTCCTTAAACTATATAAAAGTAATACATAATTCTTAACGGTAAATAATTAAGTAGTTTTTAGCATTTATGGTTGTAAAAACCCTTCATAAAATTTTAATAATAACTATTAAATGTACCTTAAGTATATTTGTGTGTAGTGTATCCCATTGGCACACTTAGTAAGGAAAATAACCAACTGTCTAATCATAAGAATTCATTCTTTTTAACTAATTTTTCATCATTTTTTTAACCTCTCAAGTTACTAAAGGGAAAGATTATATTGTTGGACCATGGTAAATATATCTATAGGAATAATGCACCAGTGTTTAAGGAACCTATTTATGCACAAGTAGAACCTATTGTAATTTCACTTTATTTATTTTTATGATGAAATTGTTCGATAAAAAAGAATGTGCATTTAATTTTGTAATTGCATGATTTTTTTCCCTACATTCTCATTCACATCAAATATATGATTCATATTTATTTACAAAATAATGTTGTATTGAATGTAAACCAAAATTCTCTTTTTGAAATTATTAATATATACTATCAAACCATGTTCTAAGAAGAGTTAATTTTCAATTGAATTTACAAAAAAAAAACTACAGATGTTACTTTGATTAAAAAAATCAGATGACATTTATTTTTAAGCGTCGTTAGGAGTAATAAAAAATACATCAAATGCCAACACTTGAAAACACCCGTATATGAAATTAGTGGTCTAGTGACACACTAAATTTTCCTTTGCACATTAGTACAAACAATTCAAAATATTTAATTCTTAAAATACCCTTACTGAAATATAAACAAACTTAGAAATTTCGGTCATGTTTTACCTCTTGGCATGTAAAAAATTGAAAATAATTTTATCTCTTTATAGTGCATAAAGTCCTTGCTCTCCTAAAAATAATTTAGTAGTTTTTAGCACTTATAGAGTTGTAAAAACCTTTCATAAAATTAGAATAGTTATCAAATGTATCTTTAAGTATAGCATTGTTTTTGTGTCGGTCCCTTTAACACACTTATGAAGTTAAGCTTGTATAATATAGGCTTAATTGGTCTTTTGATCCCTAATTAATTTCTAGTTTTCATTTTGGTCTCATAACTCGTAAAATCAACGTTTTGGTCCCTTATGTTTGTCTCCGTTATCCAAATTGATCCCCCCGTTAGTTTTTTAATATTTGATTGCATGTCCACTGTATCTAATAATGAACCGTCAGCACCTAGTTTTTTTTACTTTTCATCATCTTCTCCCTTCCTCTTCTTCATCATCTTCAATATCACATTCATACAAAACTCATAATTTTTTTTTCCAGAAACAACAACCATCACACAAAATAAAACAACATGATTGTAATAAACCAAGAAATCGTCTCCTTGAATCTTGTTCTTCACTACCCATTTCACCACGTGAGACCCACTTCTATATTTATTAGATCCGTGGTTTTAGATCCTTGTTGATGGGGATTAGATCGATTCGTAAGAGTTGTTCTATGAAGAAAAGCTATGAAAAATATGGAGTTGATGGATTTGGGGTTGTCGTGTTGGTGGATTTGGATGAAGGTTTGAGTCTGAAGGTTATGGATTTGGGGTTCTCTCTTTTGTTCTCTCGTTCTCTCTTCTCTTCCTCCTTCATTTTTATGACAACAACACAGAATCCCAACAACAACAACCTTAAAAAAACCCTCCAAACAACAACATAAAAAAACAACAAATTCTTCGTTCCAGAACGAAACAATCAAAAATTAAAACCAAAACACATAACTTGTTCAATATTCTAGAATTGGTTTTTTTTTATTTTTTTTGGGGAAAGAGGCCATTCCGAGTGATATGTTTGCTTTCAATATTCTAGCAACTATGTTAAATCAATATTCTGAAACAATTTATTGTGATTTGTTAGTTTCCAATATGTTGAATTAACGTTAAATTAACAAATCCAGGATATGTTGAATTAACGGTTTGTTGATTCCTTTATAAATGTTTATGAAGAATTGTTTTCTGCATGAATTCACCTCAATACACACCAACTGCCGTGCCTAGCCGGGATTCGAAAAAATGGTGTTGAGATTGTTTGTGATGGATGACCAGAATGAATTTATGAGTTTGTGTTGATAGATCTGGAAATTTATGGGTATGAGTTTGTTGTTAATAGTGTATGATTGATTATGAGTTTTTTTTTGTTATTTTCTGAAAAAAAAATTTTATGAATGTTGGTGAAGTTTAGGAAGTTGAGGGAAGAAGATGAAGAAAAGGAAAAAAGTTAGATGTTGGTGGTACATCGTAAGATAAAATAGACTTGCGTAATCCAATGGTCCATTTTTTTAAAAAAAAGATCAAACGGTTTAAATTAAAATAATTAATATGATCTATGGTGGACCACTCTTAAGGTTGGTCCACCATAGACATTTGGGGTTAAAGTTAACGCCCAGGGACCTTTTTGAATAACGGAGAAAAAGCAAGGGGACCAAAATGTTGATTTTTCGAGATATGGGACCAAAATAAAAACTGGAAATTATTTAGAGGACCAAATAACCAAATAAGCCTATAATATAATAGTGAAACAAAGTTGACCTTTTAAGAGGTAAAATTATATAGAGTTGTAAAAACCTTTCATAAAATTAGAATAGTTATCAAATGTATCTTTAAGTATATCATTGTTTTTGTGTCTGTCCCTTTAACACACTTATGAAGTTAAGCTTGTATAATATAATAGTGAAACAAAGTTGACCTTTTTTTCTTGTTAAATAGTAATTACATTAATTTAATAATAGATTACATTAATTTAATAATAGAGCCCTTCGGAGTTAGTTTAGTGATATAGGTTTGTCTAGATCTGAGGTACAAATCTTCTTGATGCTAACAATTTTTTAGTTGGGATAGTAGATACAAAATTTTGTTTTCACTTCAATTGAACCCCCACAAGTGTATGTTGGGATTGGTTTCTGACATTAATCGGCCCTTAAGTTTGATACCGAGTTTCCAAAATAAATTAATAATAGATTGTATGATTTAATTTTATATTATCAGATACTTTATTTATTACTACTAATCTTTCTCCTTCAACATCCATTTTTGAAAATGAAAATAGCCATTTTCCCCTTAAACATTATAATCATAAGAGCAAATTGTCATTTTAGTCTCTTAAGTGTCATTCTTTCTCCTATTTCCTTAAACTATATAAAAATAATACATAATTCTTAACTGTAAAAAATCCGTCAAGTTGGTCCATAACTTATACGAAATATGTCGTTTCCATAATATCTCTCGTAAATTTATAAAACTAGTGTGAGACATGTGCCCTGCACGAGGAATTAATGTATTTTTTTTATCAAATGACTTAAAATAATATTATTTTATATTAAAGTTATAAGTATAATTATAAACTGAATTCAACATAAAAAAAATTATTATCATAATATAGTTTTCGGTCATGAAAAAATACATATCACACAAATTTATAGTATATTTAAGTTATTTGACATATAAGTTAGAATAAATTTAAAATAGCTTTAGTATAAATTGTAAAGTTTCGGTTACGACGGCTCTCTGCGGCCATTGTGCCAATGAGTTTTGGTTTTTTAAGTTTAAAATATTGTTACGACATTGCTTGCTTAGGTGGTGGTTTGATTTGAACTGTTTCAAGATAGATCTCATTGTTGTTGTTCGTTTTTGTGTCGGTGATTGCTCAAGATCTAGTTTCTGATGCAAAGAACGGTGGCGACCGCCTTGCTGGCCGTCACCAGCGGTTCTGTTATAAAACGTGTTGTCGTGGTCTGTGTTGTTTGTTTTGAAACCTGAAAGGGTTTGTTGATGGTTACTCATCTCATATATGATGTGATTGGTTTCCTCTTGTTCAATTCCAATTCGTTTTGAGCTCTAATCAATTTGTCATTTTGGACTAATCCCACAATTTGGGTGCATCACGTGTTCTAGAACTTGTTGGACTGTTTGGCTAGAAATAGTTTAGAGTTTCCTATTATTGGTCTTAGTAAAATGTGAGTGAGTGGATTCATTTTCATGTTGACGAACATATACATTTTTCATTATCAAAATCTGAGATCGGTGCTCGTTAGCTCACACACCTCTTATTTTTTGCACTGAGACCGGTACTCGTCAACTCACACACCTCTTATTTTTTGCAATTAGGTTTCACGTGCGTACGCGTGTTCGCTGAATTGTGCAATGGGTGTGTGATTTTTTGATCTGGTTTAAGATTGTGGCTATTTAACCCATTATAGTTATTATATATTTACTCACTTAGGTTCTTTGCTTAACACTATGTTCCATACAACATTTCCGATCTGACAATTGTTCGATGAAATTTTTCCATCAACTTGAGTGGCACTTTCGCATCATATAAAACACCAAAGGTTATTCTCCATATCAACCACCGAGCTTGAGTACGATGATTTACATTTGTTTCTATGACTCCGTTATTTTGTATTATGGAACCAAGATATTTAAACCGTGTAACTTTGGGTATCATATGATCTTCAACTTTCACATCTAAGATATAACTACTTTGCCTTTTGCTGAAATTATATTTCATATACTCTGTCTTGCTTCTTGTTGTGAAACATGCTATGAATTGTGAACAATACACCATGTTTATTTAGAACGGAATAATTAAGGAGTCCTAAAAAGCTAAAAAAACAAACTTTGATGCTCATGATTTAAAAGCATCAATGTCATTTATAGCATTTTTTATTATTTGAGATATTCAACTTAATCGATAAGTATGAATATTAAAATGGTAAAAACATCATACAAATATAATATGAGTAAACAAAAGGTTAAAAAATCGAATTTCTTATAATATATTAGTTCCATTATGATTTCGATTTTTTCTGTATCGTTAGATAAAAAAGGAAATTATGGATATAAACATGACTTTTAAAATTAAAAAAAAAAGATAATGATACCTTTTACTTTTTTTGTTTGATAAAATTAGTAAAAAGTGACAATAATAATTCAAAAAAATAATTAATTTTTAAATAAATAAATTTTATCTTTCTTTTACTGTTTTTGTAGAAAACAACATATTTATTCATATCGCATACAAAAAAATTTATTGGAAATATTTAGATTCATATATGTGAAATATAATTTAATTTATACTTTTTAGAAGGAAAAAAAAGGAATGAGAATCTTTCGTGTTAAATGAATTAATATCATTTTATCCATTTTGATCTTTCGAGAAATTCGACCATTTTGAGATTTTTTGTTTAAATATTTTTTCGGAAGGATTATTTAAATAATATTAACTTTTACTTATTGGTTTACTTATTTATAGTATGTTTTGTGGAAATATTCCTAAATTATTAATATTTTGCAAAAATTACCGAGATGAACATGATTACTATTTTGAGAAGTTTTTATTTAAATGATATTAATTATTGACCTCCATATATGTGGGTTCTTATCATCTGTTTTTATTATTGATGTTATTAAAATTCCAACAAAAAAAATCTATTATTATTAAAATATGAGATGGATTAATATAATCAATAGTATTTTTTTGGAGACATGATAATAAACAATGATGATGATAACCCGTACCAAATAAATAATTAGTGTCATATTTCGCACAAAACACATCAATAGAGTTTGAAATTTGGTAATATATTTTTTGTTTGAATAAATTTTTGGTCCACAAAAATATTTCAAATTTTTTTTAGTCCCCCTAAAAAAATTTAGCAAGTTTTGGTCCCAAAAGAATGACAATGTTTAAGGAGTTTTCAGAAGGATGCTTCGTTGTAATACTCGTACAACTCTCGTCGACACTTGCAAGCTCTCCCTCATTTCCAAGACTTCTCTTTCTGCCACTGATTTCGACGTTGTATGGAAGTTCTTTCTCCCTTCTGACTCCCAGTTCATCGACTCTATCATCTTAGTGTTTCCTTCCTTTGCCAACATCCCTACCAAAAAAGATCTATGTATTGCTTTATCTGGCGACCCTATCATCATCAATCCATGGTAAAAAGGTATTATTCTCTCATATTATTGAATTGGTATGTCGTAGGTGTTTCAATGTTTAGTAAGAATGTTGATTATCCTCAAATGTATGAAATGTAGAGTTTTTAATTAGAGAGAAAAAGTGGAAAAAAGTGTTATATGTTTGCAGCTAGATCTCTTGCCATTGCTTGGGGTGATAGTGACCAATATTGGATCTGGACTATTATGCCTGAATCCAAATTCACTATAAATAAAAAATTATCCTCACACTAATTTTTTGAATTAACAGATCAAATTCAACACTTTTTAATGCCTGAATTGAGGTTCCTTTGATTTTGGTCTTAACCCTCCGGTTTTGAGGGGAAATGAACCAGTAATATGGATTTGAAGTAAAGTCTGACCAGAGATTTCTAATGTATGTTATATTTTTCTCTTACAACCCCGGGTTGAGTAAAATTTGGTAACCACTTTAATCCAATCACTTTGTTCATTTTCTGCTTCATTTGGTTATGTTTCCATTGTTCTTTACTTTTTAAGGACCAACTTGCCCAATTTTTAATTCCATTTTTAAAAAGCAAAATTATACATGTTTCTTCAACTTCTCCCTTGTTTGTATCAACTTTGTTATTCTCCTTTCTCCCTCAATTTTTAATTTCATTTCCTTGAATCTTTCACTATTTGTCCATGAAAGATGCTTTAAGCCCTTCCTTTCTTCACCATTCTCTATAAATGGCCTTAGGACTTTTCTCAAGTTTATGATTATAGCAGCCAATATTTCATCAAACTCAAGACCATTTGAAAAAGAATAGAATTACTATAAACTCCACCGTATGCATTTGTTTGTCGATGTTGAGATATTTCCCTAATTTACTTTCCTTTATTTCTATTATGTTGTTATCTTGTATACATTGCTCTGATTGTAGCTCTCTTTCTCGTCCCTATAATATAGAGATCTTGATTGTAATCTTTTCATTATATATATACACAAGGTTAGAGTTTTATCCTCTCAAGTATTTCTAATTAGTTCCTTCACTCCCTTTCTAGTTGGTATAAAGTATATTCATTCAAACCACAAACCAAAATTTTCACGCACCAAGCTCGATAATGTCCGATCATGAGCAGTGTATTGAGAAAAATTTATGTCTCATGTTGAAAATAAACAAGACATGAAAATAGTTTACAAAAGAGATGAAGCCCTCGATTTTTAAGGTGATTAATTATAGAAAATGACACATATTTGAATTATTACATATCATGTACATTAATACATATACAACTCTACAAACGCAAAACTTCAATAAAATATACAACTTTGCATAAAAAAATATGCAGCTTTTATCATTTTTGTAAGATATAAAATTGTACAATTTTTTTTAGAGCAACTCTACAAATCTTTGGAGTGCCTAACTTCAATTCTTGTAGTCTCGTACTTTTATCTTTGAATGAATCTGCTTAACTGAAAAATAAAACAAATCAATAAAATTTAGTCAAAATCAAAGAAAAATTGGTCGAAGAAAAACCCACATATGTCGCCCGTTGCTAAAGAAGAAGAAAAAATTAACAAAAAAAGAGACAAAGAGAGTCTGAAAATATATAGAGAGAAATAAATATAGGCCACAAACAATAATCCTCAAATAAATAAAAATAAATAATGATTAACAAAAAAATTTAAAAATTTAAATTTAGGATTTATAATAACAAAAAAAAAGTATAACCGACTTAAAATAATTCTTTATTATTTATTAAAAAACCCTATAATCTATTTACAATAAAAAAATACTTCCATAAGTCAGGTATATGATTCGAAAAATAATATTTCAAATTTCTTTCGAATGGAGATATCAAGAACAAAATCAATAATTTGAGTGTCATTTGATTGTATAGACCAATGGAAAACAAACAACATAAAAATTTAAACACAAATAAAAATTAAATCAAAAATTATAACATATCAAAATAAAAACTGGAAAACAATCTTATCATCCTTCAGAACCATTTTCAATGAGTAAGGAGTTTATATTTGTTCATATATCCCACATGTGAACGACTCGAACCATGATATTCCAATTTTACGGAATCAAACATTGGTACGAAGAAGACTTATAGAAAAAGTAATAAAATAGAAAGAAAGACAATTGAAGTTGTGATGTGAAGAATTTGCTAGCCCATAGGTCTAATTTATAGTATATTTTACATAATAATTTCGTAAAATAACAACATTTAACTTAGCCAATTATATTTGAGGTCATATCTTCGCCATAAAGCAATACATATTATTATTTTTTATTTTTGTTGTTAAAGAAATTATAAATGTGAGATTTGAAAGCATTATAACTCTGGGTAGACATTTCCCTCAAAAAAAAAAAAACTCTGGGTAGACATGATTACGTTTTTTTTATTATAACAGAAACATGATACGTTTTAATCTGGAGACTTAAATGATAAGTAAAATATATTCCTAATATAACAATGATGCTTTTTAATAGAAAATTGGTCAAAACAAAATCAATTGAAAGTGAATAGAAATGATATGTTTTAACTTTCAATTTGAAAACTTAATTATTACAAAAGGAGTATCATGATACATATTTTTATTATTATTGTTATTATTATTTTCGAACAAAGCAAAACTATTATTATTATGACGAAATTAAACATAAAAAATAGTCCAATTTTTTTGTTGTTAAGGAAACGATAACAAAATAAATTATTTGGAAACTTAGTTACTAAAATAAAAATATTATAATTAAAAATATTATAATGTATATTTCATATTTGATATGAAACTAAAATAAAATCTTAAAACATGAATTAAGATATTGATTGTATCCATATTTGTTTTGCAATCATTAAAATTAAAAATATTATAATAGCCTCACATTATTATTGTGAAAATAAAAATAAAACAATTGTACATTTCATTAAATGCCAAAATCATGAGATTTCTTGGTTTGGTTCAAGACGTCACGTGTCACATGAGAATAAAATTATCATATATACAATTGAGAAAAACCCTCAAATATATATAATATAGATAGGAATGTGTTTCATTCCTAATATCATAACATGTATTTTTTTAATATATATATATATATATATATATATATATATATATATATATATATATATAGACACACACACTGCACACACATACTTGCAAAAATATTTAGTCTTGGAATAAGGCACATTCAATGATTTACAAATTTTTCGTAAAAAAAATTTAAAATTGTTTCTATATGAAAATTGAAATCAATTTGCGTGATAAAAATTTTGGAGTTAATGTTAATGGAATAAGACATGTTAGCTAATTTAAATATAATTTATTTTTAAAAAAATTCTTCTTCCTTCCTAAACCATTAATTGATGAGTAAAGTAGAAACCATTGTCATTTTGAAATAGCATTAAAGACCAAATGAATGGATGAAATTTCTCCTCTTCTCCAGCCCATATTTGAGTTAAATAGATTTCAATTCATAAACCAAATTAAGGAGGAACAAATTGATACACAATCTGAATTATCATTGAAGACAATTAAATATATACTAAAAAAATTATATGTGACAATAAAGAAAAGTTAGTATGCTTTAAATTTGACAGTAATTAATTGCAGGACTGGAGATATAATTTAAATTGTCAATGATGTTGTGAATTATACAAAATTTCATTTCGCAATCTTCTGGCTAATCAAGTTACTCATTACTCAGCTAAATTTGTTTTTTCTTCTTTGATTGATATTGTTTGGATTGAAGAAACTCCTCATTGTATTTTATATGTAGCGGTTTTGATTTATTGCCACTTTCTGATTAATATAATGCATCATTAAAATTTTCTGCGAGGATGCTTATCATGATGGAAAAATACAGGCGGTTATCATGAGAAAAATGATTCTGTTGAAAAAATACAATAAAAAACATTTTCATATTTATATATTTGAGTACGTCTAAGTAACAGAAGTGTGAATCCTTCCACCCTAAAAAATAAAAAGTATTACTTAAAAAATAGCTCTAATCTATCAAAAAAATCGCATAATTAAAAATCATAAAAAAATCGCATAATTAAAAATCGCATAAATCATATGCGTTTTTTTGGAAAAGGTGATTTAAAAAAATGATTTTTTTTTAAATAATGGAACAAATATGCTTGACGTTAAACAAAAAAAGTTAATGTAATATCCCGCTCATATGTAATTTCTATCAATATTAGAAGTATTTCGAGTAAGCAAGGGCGTAAGCGTAATTTCACACATAAAGGGCTTAGATAAGGATGGCAAGGCTTTGTTATTCATTATAACACTTCCCTTCTCTCTCTAAGAAGCTGAAACTTTCTCTCCCTCTCTCTAAACTTGTGCCCATCCTCTCCTCCTTGTGCCACCACCCATCATTTTCCTTCCAAACTTCTTGGATCATAAGCAAGCTAGCTTTGGGAGATTAGAACAAGAGAAAGCTAAGGAGAACCAAGTAAGAGGAAGATTTCTCAAGTTGTGGTTTTCGATTTGAAGCTTAGCAAGATCATCATCAATATTAGGTGAGCTCCCTAGGGTTTTAGAACCCACTCTAAGTGAGTTTGAGTGTGTATCCCATGTTATGCTAAGTTATTGTTTCGTGCCCTAATCCCAATTATTTGTCAATTCCTTGCTCAATCATGTTTGAAACTGTTTAATTGCAATAGAAAATCATTCCTAACATCTTTGGGATGCTTGGGTAACTTGGATGGAGTTAAAATGGTGAAAAATGCAATTTCTGGACAATTTATGTACTGATAAGCTCGCTACAGCGAGCTGGAGCTCTCTATAGCGAGCAGAACCATTTTGGTCACGGCACAGGGTCGCTATAGCGACCAGCCCGTCGCTATAGCGAGCTCACCAGAAACAACATTTGTCAGTTGAGCTGTTTCGGGTGATTTGGCGCGTGTAAGTGAGGTTTTTCGTAACCGTTTTCTCCAAAAACTTTATGGAATCAAAGAACACCATTTCAACTCATCCTAAGGGCCTTTAACGGGCAAAAATCATAAAGGAGCAAGGAATAGGTAACGTATGGTAAGAACAAAACAAAGGTCCGAGAACAGGAAATTAATACAACTGAGTTAGCGGTTCTTAAGGGTGACATATGATAATGATATGTCAAGAACCTTTGATAGGTAAGCAGGAATAGAAGTGTATTCAGTTTAGAATACAAGGATAATAGGAATGTGTTATTACATCCAAGGCTCAGGTAAGGATTGTATCAGGCATACTAAGGGTTGCTTTTCAGGGAACCCTTAACCAGGTAGATTATAGCATACCTTGGTTAGTGGTACAAGGCAATTATCAGGAACTATACCTATTGTGTGTGTGTGTATATATGTGTGTGTGTGTGTGTGTGTGTGTTTTGATAAGTCATGGCACAGGTACACTTTAGATTTATTCTGAATAGGCCAGCCCGTTAGGGAGCCTACATGACGATTCTCATATATATTCAGGAATTTATCAGGATAAAGTATATTTTATATACCAGGAATATTAATAATATTAACAGGATAAACTTTGTGTCTTCTGGGTTCTCACAGTTAGAGAGCGCAGGGGGTTTCAGCATTGCTGGAATGGAAGGAACTTTCCGTGAGGATAACCACACATAAGTTTAGTGTGTCTTCTGGGTTCTCGCAGTTAGAGAGCGCAGGGGGTTCCAGTATATCTGGAATGGGAGGAACTTTCCGTGAGGATAACCACACACACAGGCAAGATGAGTCTGGTGATTATCCTATTATAGGAATTTTCACCGGTTATCAGGGGAATGTGCTTCGGGGTTACTCCATGTTGGCTGTAGTATTGCAGCAACAAACGAGGTAAGTATTTTTGTATCATCTCCACAGAACCGTTCAACAATCGTTATTATTTTGAGTTAGGGTTTTGCGACTGGGTTGCATAAAAACTAAAGTGCCCTAAAAACAGAAATAAAATGACAAGTTATAGGGAATAAAAGCGTTGCGATTGAAGTTCCTCAAACGAGCATCGAAAATAATCTAAAAACCATGCATATGAATTTTAGCGTTTTAGCGAAATTATCACGTATCGCTCGACAACGTCATTGATTTCCCAAATGACGTCGTGAGATCGATCGTATCGTTTAATAGACGATTTCCCAATCTATCGAACGATCCGAAAGCATTACGTTCCGACACTTTATGCGATTATCAAAACCCAAATCCATTTCTAGATTTTCTTATTTTGATAGAAGATTATTCTAAACATAGATTCAAAAGTATTTGTCAATATCAATTGAATCAAGCATGAGAATGAAAATCAAGAATAACTTCAAAAACACATAAATTGCTAAAATCATATTTTTACATAATCATGGATTACATCTAAGCTAGAAAGATTACCTCCAATCCCAACAAAGGGAAGTTAGTTGTTCATTTTCATGACAACTTTACAAAAATTTAGAGAAAGATGAAAATACAAACCCAAGTCTTGATTTCCCAAAGCCTTTGGTTGATTCCACAATCCAATCACTTTTGCTCCTTGAAGATCAAAGCTTCTAGCCCTAAAAACTAAGTCCTAATTACTACTGGGCGAAAATATAAGCTATCTATGAATATCTATCTCTAAAAATACTGAAAAGAAAGCTTAAATACAAAAAGCTGTTATGTGACATTTCGCTCGGCGAGACAATTTTCGCTCGGCGAAACTTGCTGAATTTGCCAGTTGTCTTCAGCCACGTCTTCAAGTCTTCTTTAAACCGCCTTGATTTCGCTGAGCGACGAAGATTTCGCTGAGCAAAATCAAGCTCCACTGTTCCTGAAGAACTCTCTGCCTATCTTCGCCAATTGATCGCCTAGGGCTCGCTGGGCGAAATTCTCAGATACTTTTCTTCTTGTTTCTTTGCTCTAATCATGTCCTGGCTTGCATTTTCCTGCATAAATGGATGGGGAAAGAAGTAAAAGCAATAGTGGGCATTTGATCATTGATTATGATCATTTCCCATGATAACTTGCAAAACAAGCTACAAAAGTGCTTAAATTAACTATGCTTTTAAACTCAATTTTGGCACTTATCACACTCCCCAACTTAAATCTTTGTTTGTCCTCAAACAAAGGACTCAAACAAATGGAAAAAACAAGGCTTTGGACATTTTTACAAAACATGCAAAGAAATGAAAATTTTTCAGATGCAAAATTCAAATGTGGACTGTGCGGGCAAGTATAAAGTTTCTCATTAATCTAGATATAAACAATGAATATGACATAAGTCCTAAACACAAAATTCTCATCATACAATGCGAGGCAATAACATAATTATCTATGAACCACCCTAACACACATCTTTAGAAGTAAATAAGCAAATTGAACTCATGTTGTGAGGGTTATGAACACTCATCCGGCATAATTGTTAACATTCCGATCAATTTATGTGTCCATCTAATTATCATTTCTAAAAGCACGAAAGCAATGATCACAAGGTCTTTAAGGGTTGTAATTTGGCTTGGTTTATGTGGGAAATATTGAATTCAAAAGGCCAAGCAAGAGGAACATTCATTCTATTTACACACTTCCTCCTTATTCAAAAACAACCTTTGGTGATTTACAAATTTTTCTTTGATTGATCTTGACAACTTTTTGATTTTTCTCTCTTTTTTTTTTCTTTTCTTTTTCTTTGTTCTTTTTCTTTCTTTTTTTTTCTTTTCTTTTTCTTTTTCTTGTTGTCAAGATCAAATTCAAAATTCACCAATTACTTGACATGCACAACCTCCCTTTCTCCCCAACTTAGTTCAAGATGATACCCTAATCGAATGTTCCTTTATCATTTTGGCAAAGGTCAATAATCATGATGGATAAGGGTTCAAAATGAAAGTAAAAATATCAGAATCCAATGTGATTTAACTATGAACTGGATTTTGAAAAACTTGGGCAAATTCACTAAGCATTGTGCTTATGAATATTGGCAGTTCATAATTAAGGATTCTGATTCATTAGGCTCAAATTGGGTTATCAAATACTCGCTCTCTCACCGGGTAGGCTTTTTGTGGTCAAATGTTTATTCTCTATTTCAAAAAATGCCTTGATCATATCAGTGCTTTCATACAATTTAAAACAACTTTCAGATTTAACATAAAACAATCGAGTTAAACTAAAATGCCGGTCTCCTGCGTATATACAAAGACTTGAGGATTCCTCACATTTTGGCTAGTTCTAAGTGGTTCACATATAAGCATGTTATCGCATAAAATTGTATGAGATAAATTTTTGTGCAAAGTACTCATATTAAATTCAAGTACACACATAGAAAAGCAAGAAACAATTAACTTGGCTTTGCAAAATCAAACAATTTCTATCATTATCATGCATCTGTTACTTTGCTGTTAAAGAGCTTATCAGTAAGCCTCGCTCAGCGAAGTATATCTCGCTCAGCGAGAATGACAGATAGCAGAATTTCAAAAATGCAGCATTAAAAAGACTTGCCAATTTCAGCATCACCTACAGTTATTAAAAAGCATTAAATAAAGCATAAAAAACTTACAAAGTTGGGTTGTGTTAATGTACAAAAGTAAGTATCGTTTTTATATCGTTCCACAGGGATTAATGTGATATCATAAACCGTTCAACGTCGATTATCGTCTTAAGTTAGGGTTTAACCATTTGTTTTGTACTACACTACTCATCATTTTAAAAACATAATAAATAAATAGTAGAGTAATAGGACATAGAAGGTGTTAGGATAACATTCATCAATCAAACATCATTTGTATTCGATTGATCATAAATACGGATTCTAGCTTTTTCTTATATATGACATTATTACGTATTGCTCAACAACATCATTGATTTCCCAAATGACGTCGTGAGATCGATTGTATCGTTTAATCGATGATTTCTCAATCTATTAAACGATTCAAAAGCTTTACGATCCAATACTATAATGTAATTATCAAAACCAAATCCCATTTCTAGAATTTCTTATCTTGATAGAAAATCATTCTAAACCTAGATTCAAAAGTCTTTTTCAACCACATTTAAATCAAACATAAGATTGAAAAGCAAGAAGAAATTCAATGGTATATAAAAATGCTAGAATCATATATTTAATAACCAAAAGTTTACAACATGGAATGATTGATTACCTATTAATCCCAACAAAGGAGATTAGTTGATCATTGTCATGACAACTATTGCAAAATAAGAAAGGAAGATGAAGATATATGAGAGCTTGATGTCTCAAAGCTTCTTAATGTCTTCTTCAATCCAAATCAAATTGCTATTTGAAGTTTTTCTCCCTCTATGCCTATTCTCTCTCTTAGATAACAAGTATTTTTAGCTCTGGAAAATATTAACTCTGATAAAAAACTAACTCTCTAAAAAATGAGCTTCAAAATACTTAAATATGCTGAGAAAATGTACGCTCGCTACAAGCGACCAACCTGTCGCTTGTAGCGAGGAAGTCAACTGGCCAATGGATGCTCTCCACGTCATCACCAAGCATTAAACCGCCCTCTGGTCGCTGTAGCGACAAGGTCTGTCGCTACAAGCGATGGATCATTGAAATTCCCTGCCTAGGCTCGCTTCAAGCGTCCAGTTCATCGCTTGAAGCGATGAACTCCTGATAATCCCTGCCTAAGCTCGCTTCTAGCGATGGAAACTGCGCTTCAAGCGATGAAACACTGGAAATCCCTGCCTATCCTCGCTACTAGCGATGGCTTCTGCGCTTGTAGCGATGGCATCAAGAAAAGCTTCATTCTTTTGCATCAATCAGGTCCAAGCATGTATTTCCTGCATAATCACATGGGGTAAGGCTTAGGATCACAATTATTGCATTTTTAACACAAATATGCTCAAATCCTAAGGTAACTTGCAAAACAAGTAATCATAAGTGCCCTAAAATGTATCAAAATATAACAACTTTTAGGCACTTATCAAACTCTCCCCAACTTACATTTTGGTTTGTCCTCAAACCAAAGACTTAAAAGGAAATTTTCATAGCTTATAAACCACAGTATTGAGCAATTAGCAAAGGATTCAAAAGTGCGAAGAAATAAACATCAAATGAGTGATTCAAATGTGATTGCGCAAGCTAAAGTTCAGTTTCTCATTAAACAAGATACATTCTACAAATGTGAACTAGTTCTAAACACAAGGAATCAAATCATACAATCCTAAACAAGCAACATGTTTAAATTTGAACCAAACCTAACACACTTCTATATAAAGTATATGAACAATTTGAATTCTATTGTGAGGGTATGAACACTCATCCAACAAACATGATAACATTCCAATTAAATTATGTGTCCATCTAATTATCATTTCCAAAAGCATAAAAGACATTGATCAAAAGGTCTTTAAGGGTTGTAATTGGGCTAGGTTACAAAAGAATTGTCATATGTGGGATATTTGAATTCAAATGGCCAAGCAAAAAGAACATTCAATCTAATTACAACTTCCTTCTTTTTCCAATACAACACTTGGTGAATTTCATACTTTTCTATTCTTGATTGATCTTTGACAACTTTTTCTTTGAATTATTGCAAACCTTTTCATTTTTCTCTTTTCTTTTTCTTGGTTTGCTTCTCTTTCTTTTTTCTTTTCTTTTCTTTTTCTTTTCTTTGTTGTCAAGATCAATTAACACATTCACCCTTACATTGACATAAACATAACCTCCCTTTCTCCCCAACTTATTTCAATGATACCCTAATCGAATGTTCCTTTATCATTATGGCAAAGGTCAATAAAAACGATGGATAAGGGTTCACAAGAAAACAACTATCAGAATTCAATAAAGAGTTAACTATTAACTGAATTTTTTTACAAACTCCGGCAATTTAAATAAGCAGATGAGCTTATTAAAATTGATAGTCCACAGTTAACAATTCTGATTCAATAGGCTCAGATGGGTTAACAGATACTCACACATCTCACAGGGTAGGTTCATTTGGTCAAGTATTTCACTCAATTTCAAAAAATTGCCTTGATCATTTCAATGCTTTTATACGATTTAAAACAACAAAAGATTTAACATAAAATAACTGAGTTAAACATGATATTGGTCTCCTGCATATATATACAATGGTTGAGGATTCCTCACATTTTGGCTAGTTCTATATTGGTTCAAAACTAAACAAATGCTTGCTTAAAACTGAATAAATTAACTTGTGTGTAAAGAACTTATTCACATTCAAGAATATACTTAGAAAAACAAGAAAACGAGTACCTTAGCTGCGCGCTTTAACACTCATTCTATCATTATCACTCATTTGATTCTAAGCTCAAGTACTGGCTTTTGAATCTTTCTGTAACACCCATACTAACTTTAACTAGTATATTAGCATGTGCGTTAAACTGATACTGGATACATTTAAAAATTTCAATAATAATATTACATCACAACAGAATAAATACATATTTACTCGTTTGTACAACCATCCAATACTGTTACGATACTTTTACAAATGTCCATTAAGCTTCTGAGCTGGTACACAACGAGCATTTGCACTTCATCCAGTACCTCATTGAAGATCTTCATCACGAACCTCTGACTAACCTGTAAACCTGCACCAGAAGGAATGGGATGAGACATAATGTCTCAGTGAGCTCCAGCCCAACCAACTGTTGGCAACCACAGGGAACCTAGGGTCGCCATGCCTACCTTGGCAATCTCGGGGATTTCCTATAATCGCCAAGTCTTTATCTTCCTATGACTTTAAGTCTTCCCATATCTTTATTGCCTATGACTATAAATATGATCTGGCTTTAACTATAACTATAACTTCCTATGACTATAACTTAGTGGCCGAGGGGAAACCTAGGACCACATTCTGTTAACTGTCTATAACTCTAACTGTAAGTTTCCTGTGACTATAACTGTAACTGTAACTTTGACTATAACTATAAACATAAAACATATAAACAGTTCGATAGTAGTTTTATGTTAGCTGTTAGCGTTGAACAAACAATTAATCTGAGTTCATTTTACGGAGGGCACCCGGGTGGAGTAACCCCGAGATACGTCTCCCTATGAACCGGTGAAATTCCTATCATATCAGGCTAACACCGGACTCCCTATGAAATTGCATGTGGATAACCCTCTCGGAGAAATCCCATCCGGCGTATCCCGGAGTCTGCTGAACATGCCTATGACTGTAAAACGTGCAAGCACGCCAATATCTTTAATCTTTAATTCTTTAACTTTAACGTATGAATATATAATCTGTTACTATGAACATATAACATTCCTGTAACTATAATCTATAATCTATGATTCTTGGCTTATCGTTCTCATAAGCCACCTATAATCGTTGGAGAACCAACACTATAAACCTTATCCGTGACTATGATTGTAGAAACATTCCTATAATCCTCGTATTCTAAACTGAATACCTCTATGATCTCTTATACCTAAAATAGGTTCTTGACTTAGTAAAGTCGTCTGCATTTCCTAAGAGTTATCAACTCACGTGCAAGGAATCTATCCATAAAATCCTTGCACTCATACTATGATTCATGCTTTCCTATCAAGGGATTCGACACATCGTTGTCATGTGCCGCCATTAGGGTTTAACTATTCATATAACCTTTACTTCCCGTAATTCCCATGCCTTGCGCATTCCTTGCTCCTCTAATTTCTCAATCATTAAAAGACTTTGGATGAGTTAAAATGGTGGTTAATGTTTCTAAAATATATTATAAGAAATCAGTTGCAAAAAGCCATGCCCGCGCGCACCAGGACCCCCAGAACAGCTCAACGAAGTTGGGCTGTCCAGGGTTGGTCGCTACAAGCGCCCCCTTGGTCGCTACAAGCGCCAGTGTGGTCGCTTGAAGCGCGGGTAGGCAATTTAACTAGTTAAAGTTAGTATGGGTGTTACACTTTCATCTTTCTTTCAACATTGTTGGGACAATTTCAAAAAAATTTTAACCAAAAAATAAATAACTAAACATAAATAAAATATAAACTATACTAACATGTAATACCCAAAATAAATAACATAAACATAAAAGGTACATCATCCATGATACACAAAACATAAATAAAACAAAGTACAAAGCATAATGAAAATGTTATAAAGTACAAAGCTTTAATAAATAAAATGAAAGAGATGACAAAACAAAAGTCTGCAGCTCTGCATCATCAGTCTGAATCTGAATCCATGTCCTCAGAATCTATCAAGTCCGCTGCCATCCGGTCAATGCTATTAGTAGCCGCTGATGAGTCATCACCAAGATCATCATCAACATCAGCGTCGTCGTCACCATCATCACCGGCATCCTGATCACCAGCATCCGCTGCAGCTGCCCCTCCTGGAAAGAAAGGCCTGTCCCCAGGCCAAGCTATGTGCTCAGAGAAGAAAGCAGGCGTCCATGGACTTTGGCCACTGTCATGCAGATGACTCTGAATAGTCGTTAGAGACCGGTGATTAGACGCATTCTGCGCCAACAGAAAAGAGCTCACCGTAGAAGAGTCCCAACTCGAGAAATCCAGTGGTGGAATGGTCGGGTGGCTAGGGTGGCTAGTATGATGTGGTGGTGGTGGTACATGAGAAGGACCGGCTGATGTGGATGGTCCAGCTGAGGAAGGAGGTGGGGCAATAGGTGTGGGGGTAGAGTAGTACCTATTGATGTACCTGTCATCAATAGGGTTCTTAATTTCTTCATCTACCTGGTTTGGCATGTGTACCCTAGCCCGTCTACAGAGTCCCATAATCAATCCGGGAAAGGTCAGTGGGCATTTGGGTTTGCCCGGGGGTAAAATGCCGCTCTCAGCTACTACCCTCATCTCATTCGCTATAAGCCTAGCAACGTCAACCTGACGCTGAGTGAGGATATAATGAAGAAGAGGGGTAACGTCGAGGGTGGTAGAAGAGGTATGAGATTTAGGCCGGATATTATATAAAATAAGGGTAAGAACTACCTGAGCCGGAGTGGTCATATCATCCCTAAAGGCTCGGAAAGGCTTACCCGAAGCCTTACTCAAATCATAGCTCTTCCCCTCCTGGAAGATGTCTCGTGCAATAAGCTCATGATCCCAATTGCCGCTCCTCTGATGCTCACAAAAGTCACATAGCGCAGTAGGTGCTAGTGGATTGTCCTCTTCCTCTTCACAAAGCTCCAGAGGTTTGCCCAAGTATGCATTGATGGACATTCGATTAAAGGTGATGGTGCGCCCTCGAACGTAGGTAGTCCATGTGAACTCGTCAGATGGGTCAGCTGGGATTGCATTCGCGTAGAATTCACGCACGATGTCGTAATTAATCTTCCTGGGTGGCGTGCACAGAATCCCCCATTTCCTTTCGTTGATCATGTGAGCTATGCCTCCGTACTCTCCCTCTTCTGATATCTGGAACTGCTTCTCAGACCAGATTCATCTTGTTTTCAGCTCCTCGTACCTTTCTTGATTCCTCAGACTCAGGAAACGACTCGCGTCATGAGGTTGAATGTTGGCTCTAGGTCGTGATGACGAGCTCTCAACGTTCCTTTGTCTTTTGGACGAGGATTTGGGTGCCATTCAAAATTGGGGTGCCTCCCAACAAGCTCTTGTTTAACGTCATTAGATCGACGCCTGATTCGCTTATGCATAAGAATCGATGAGTGAAATTGTCGTCGTGTGCCGAACAACTTCACCTCCAAAATATGGCTTCAGCCTCTGTCCATTCACTGTCCATGTTGACTTAGTGATAGGATCCTCTAGTTCCACAGCTCCATAAGGTTTTACTTCCTTGATCATGAACGGACCGGACCATTTGGACTTCAATTTACCCGGAAATAGTCGTAGCCTTGCATTGAACAGCAACACCATTTGACCAGGCCTGAATTCCCTCTTCATGATCTTCTTATCATGATACCGTTTGACCTTTTCCTTATAAAGCTTGCTTGACTGATAGGCTTGGTCACACATTTCTTCTAACTCATTCATTTGAAGCTTTCTCTTCTCCCCAGCTTGCTCTTGATCAAAGTTCAAAAACTTGAGCGCCCAAAACGCTTTGTGCTCCAACTCGACCGGCAAGTGGCATGCTTTCCCATACACCAACTGGAATGGTGTGAAACCCGTAGGAGCTTTGTATGCGGTCCTATAGGCCCACAACGCTTCGTCCAGTTTCATAGCCCAATCCTTTCTCGAAGATGACACGGTCTTCTCAAGTATCCGTTTGATTTCACGGTTGGATACCTCGGCTTGACCGTTGGTCTGTGGATGGTATGGTGAAGCTACCTTGTGCTTTACCCCATAGTGCTCAAGTGCTTTTGCTAACTGTTGATTGCAGAAGTGAGAACCTCCATCACTTATTAGCACTCTTGGAGTTCCAAATCGGGAAAAGATGTTCCTTTTCAGAAACTTGACCACCGTCTTGCTATCGGCTTTCTGAGATGCTATTGCTTCTACCCACTTTGACACATAGTCAACAGCCACCAGAATATACTCGTTGTTCAAAGAGGATGGAAATGGCCCTACAAAGTCAATACCCCAACAGTCGAAGACTTCGACTTCAAGGATACTTTGTAGAGGCATTTCATTCCTTTTTGAAATCCCTCCGGTTTTCTGGCAACTCTCGCATTCTTTCACATGTTCGTATGCGTCTTTGAACAAGGTGGGCCAATAAAAGCCAGCTTGAAGAACTTTTGCTCCAGTTCTTTCTCCACTGTAATGACCACCATATGGCGAGTTGTGACAGTGCCACATGATGTCCTTGGCTTCTTCTCTTGCAACACATCTTCTTAACAAGTGGTCTGCTCCAATCTTGAAGAGGTACGGGTCATCCCAAATGAATTGAGTGGCGTCTCTCAACAACCTCTTCTTCATTTGCCAAGTATAATCCTCCGGAATGAAACCCGTTGCTTTGTAGTTGGCCATGTCAGCGAACCATGGTCTTTCTTGCACCATAAGCAACTTTTCATCCGGGAACTCTTCAAGGATGTCCATTTCATTCTTCGTTATCTCATCGTTCACCAATCTTGACAGATGATCAGCTACTAGGTTCTCAGTCCCCTTCTTGTCCTTAATCTCCAAATCAAACTCTTGGAGTAGCAACATCCAACGGATGAGTCTCGACTTTGAGTCGGGTTTGGTAATTAAGTACTTGATAGCTGCATGGTCAGTCCAGATAACAATTTTTGAACCAATGAGATACGAACGAAATTTTTCTAATGCGAACACTATAGCAAGTAATTCTTTTTCAGTGGTAGCATAATTGACTTGTGCGTCATTTAAAACTTTACTTGCATAGTGTATAGCATGAAAAATTTTGTTTTTGCGTTGACCTAACACTGCGCCTACCGCATAATCACTTGCATCGCACATAAGTTCAAAATCGTATGTCCAGTTTGGTGCGGTGATTATGGGTGCGGATGTTAAGCTATCCTTTAAACTATTAAAAGCATTTAAACAATCAATATCAAAATCAAAAGACTTATCTTTGTTGAGCAAGTTGCTCAATGGCTTTGCAATTTTTGAGAAGTCTTTGATGAATCTCCGATAGAACCCGGCATGGCCTAGGAAACTTCGGATTCCTTTGACATTGACTGGTGGTGGAAGTTTTCCTATCACGTCGATCTTAGCTTTATCAACTTCAATACCCTTGGAGGAGATCTTGTGACCAAGGACTATTCCCTCGGTTACCATGAAGTGACACTTCTCCCAATTGAGCACCAAGTTGGTTTCCTTGCACCGTTTCAGTACCGTGTCCAGATTCTTCAAGCACAAATCGTATGATGACCCGAAAACTGAGAAGTCGTCCATAAACACTTCAATGCTTTTCTCTATCAAGTCTGCAAAGATGGCTTGCATGCATCGTTGAAATGTTGCTGGAGCGTTACATAAACCGAACGGCGTGCGTCGATATGCAAATACCCCAAAAGGACATGTGAATGCAGTCTTCTCGTGATCGTCTGGATTCACCGAAATTTGATTGTAACCCGAATACCCGTCAAGGAAACAGTAAAAAGCTTGTCCTGACAGCCTCTCTAGCATTTGATCCATAAATGGTAGAGGAAAATGATCCTTTCTAGTTGCTTTGTTCAACCTCCGGTAGTCGATACACATCCTCCAACCGGTCACGGTTCTTGTCGGTATGAGCTCATTCTTCTCGTTCGTGATAACCGTCATACCTCCCTTCTTAGGGACAACTTGAACCGGACTAACCCAAGTGTTATCCGATATCGGATATATCATGCCGGCTTCAAGTAGCTTAACTACTTCTTTCCGGACTACTTCCTTCATGTTTGGGTTTAGCCGTCTTTGAGGTTGTGCTACCGGCTTATAATCCTCTTCCATCATGATCTTATGCATGCAATAGGAAGGACTTATCCCTTTTAAGTCGGATAGTGTCCAACCTATTGCTTCCTTGTTGGACTTCAAAACTTCGACCAATTTTGTTTCTTCATGGTTTGACAAGGAGCTACTTATGATGACCGGTTTGGTACCCTCTTGATCAAGAAACACATACTTCAAATGTGAGGGCAAGATCTTCATCTCCGGCTTCACTTCTTCTACTTTAGCTTCATTCGTCAATTCCTCGATTTTGGCTTTGTGAGGAGGAATTTCCTTAAACGAATCGAGCTCCTTCAAACACTCTTCAAGCTCCTTCTCATCTTCTTCTCCTAGGATACTTAGTGCGTTTGTCAATACTCTTTCAAGATGTGTCAAGTCATGCAACTGGTTTCTCGTATCAACTATCAATTCTTCCGTTGCATCCATCTTGAAGCACGCAGCTTTATCACTAGGAAACTTCATTGCTTCGTGGATGTTGAAATTGACTTCTTCATCGTCCACACGGACTTTCATTAAGCCTCCGTCAAGATCAATCATCATCCGTGCCGTTTGCATGAAAGTTCTCCCAAGAAGTAGCGGCACATCATCATCCTCCGGTATGTCCATCACTACAAAGTCGACGGGGAACAAGAACTTGTCGACTTTCACCAACACGTCTTCAGCAATTCCCAATGGACGAGTGTAGGATTTGTCGGCCAATTGCAAGGTTAAGTTGGTTCTCTTCACAACTATATCACCAATCCTTTTGACAACGGATAATGGGATTAGGTTGATACTTGAACCCAAATCAATGAGTGCCTTGCCGACATCAACATTGCCAATGGACACGAGCAGTGTAACTTTTCCCGGATCTCTCTTCTTTCTTGACAATGTATTTTGGATGATTTCACTACAATTCGCGTCTAGCTGAATTGTTTCTTCTTCATTAAACCTCCTCTTCTTGGAGAGAATTTCTTTCATAAACTTGGCATAGGTCGGCATTTGCTCTAGGGCTTCCGAGAACGGTATGTTGATTTGTAAACGTTTGAATACGTCAAGGAACCTAGCAAACTGCCTCTCTTTCTCTTTTTTGGCTGGTGTAGTTGGGTAAGGTAGGTGCGGTGTCGGTGCATTCTTCACTACTTCTTGCTTCTTGCCCTTCTCCTTCACCACATCCTTCTTCCACACTATGTTCTCATTTTCAACTACATCCTTATTATTTTTTTCAACTTCTTCCTCTATATGTACATCTCCCGTTTCCTCCTCATGTCCTTCATCATCATCCTTCTCCTCATTCTCAACAACCCTTCTCTCTACTTCAAGATTGTCCCCTATACCTTTACCAATGACCTTCCCGCTCCTAGTAGCAATTGCCTTGCAATTTTCGTTGTCTCTTGATGCAAGGACTTCCTCATCAAAATGACTTAATTGTCATTTCGATGATGATGCATGATCCTTTGGGTTGGTTTGTGTGTTGGCGGTAAAGGTTCCGCCTTGTTGAGTAGCTTGAGATAGTTGTTGTGCCAACTGGCCCACTTGCGTCTCCAGATTTTTGATGGACGCATCAGTGTTCTTCTGGTTAGCCATTGACATCTGCATGAATTGATTGAGGGTTTCATCGGTGGTTTGGTTGCGGTTTTGTTGTGGAGGTTGATATTGGTTATAATTTTGGTAAGGTTGTCGGTTATATTGCCCAGCTTCTGACCTCCAACCTTGGCCATAATTCGGATTATTCCCTCTTGGGAAGTTGTTTGGATGGCTTTGGAATTGGTTAGGAAACTGTTGAGGCCTTGGTTGATTACCAACATAGCTTACCTCTTCTGTAGGTGGCGGACAAAATCCGGTTGGGTGATCTCCCGAACAAAGCTCGCAAGATGCGACTTGGTGTTGTCTTCTTTGTTCGTTCTGGATGTCCTTCATTTGTTGAGGAAGGTTGGCCATTTTCTTTGTCAACTCTTCCACTTGTTGCGTGAGCAATTTGTTTTGTGCAAGGATTGCATCGTTTGTCCCCAAATCTAGGATTCCCGCCTTCCTTTGGCTTTGGTTTCGGTTATGATGAGCTTGGTGATCGTTCAACGCCATTCTCTCTATAATAGCAACAGCATCCTCGGCGCTCTTGGCCATCAAAGAACCACCAGCAGCAGCGTCAAGCAATAGCTTGGATTGTTGTTGCATCCCGTTCCGGAATAGATGAATTTGTGTTAACTCGTCAAATCCGTGATTAGGACATCTTCTGAGCATTGACTTGAAACGCTCCCACGCTTCACATAACGTCTCACTAGTACCTTGTGAGAACACAGCAATAGTTGTCTTCGCCTCCATGAAACGATTCTGAGGGAAGAACCTCTCAAGGAATTTCTCCTCAAGCGTGTTCCAATTCGTCATTACCGTCGGTGGCTGGTCCAAATACCACTCCTTAGCTTTGCCAATCAATGAATGAGGAAACATCCTCATCCACATAGCCTCCTCGTTATTCTCCGTCTCACCAAGGGTTCCCGCTATCTCGTAAAATTTTGTGAGATGTTGGAACAGGTCTTCATGGTCTAATCCTGAAAAGGGATTAGCATAAAGAATTTGTAAGATTCCCGTCTTCATCTCTGTTTGCTTGGCAGTCCGCGGTGTTTTCCCCAATTGTGCGAAACGGCGTGGACTATTATTACATGGCATCCCACGACCGCCTGAACCTGATGAACCATCTCCTACTGCAGCCATTTGTAACTCTTGGCTTGGACTTGGACTTGATAAAGGACTCGAAACAGTAGATTCCTCTTGTTGCCTTTTCTTCGCTTGTTGCTTCTTTCTCTGATTCTTGCTATTGTTTCTACGAGCTGTTCTCTCTATCTCGGAATCAAAAAGAAGTTGGTCCTCCGATACTTGACCTCGCATAAACGATATCAACAATCTGACCACAAAGAATTAGCAAACAAGATGGATAAGAAATATTAGTTATATACATAAAAGAATTTTGTGCAAAATTGCTTAAAACCATAATTAAAGTTGCAATGATTATAATATCATAACTTTAATCCCCGGCAACGGCGCCATTTTGTTAATGTACAAAAGTAAGTATCGTTTTTATATCGTTCCACAGGGATTAATGTGATATCATAAACCGTTCAACGTCGATTATCGTCTTAAGTTAGGGTTTAACCATTTGTTTTATACTACACTACTCATCATTTTAAAAACATAATAAATAAATAGTAGAGTAATAGGACATAGAAGGTGTTAGGATAACGTTCATCAATCAAACATCGTTTGTATTCGATTGATCATAAATACGAATTCTAGCTTTTTCTTATATATGACATTATTACGTATTGCTCAACAACATCATTGATTTCCCAAATGACGTCGTGAGATCGATTGTATCGTTTAATCGATGATTTCTCAATCTATTAAATGATTCAAAAGCTTTACGATCCAATACTATAATGTAATTATCAAAACCAAATCCCATTTCTAGAATTTCTTATCTTGATAGAAAATCATTCTAAACCTAGATTCAAAAGTCTTTTTCAACCACATTTAAATCAAACATAAGATTGAAAAGCAAGAAGAAATTCAATGGTATATAAAAATGCTAGAATCATATATTTAATAACCAAAAGTTTACAACATGGAATGATTGATTACCTATTAATCCCAACAAAGGAGATTAGTTGATCATTGTCATGACAACTATTGCAAAATAAGAAAGGAAGATGAAGATATATGAGAGCTTGATGTCTCAAAGCTTCTTAATGTCTTCTTCAATCCAAATCAAATTGCTATTTGAAGTTTTTCTCCCTCTATGCCTATTCTCTCTCTTAGATAACAAGTATTTTTAGCTCTGGAAAATATTAACTCTGATAAAAAACTAACTCTCTAAAAAATGAGCTTCAAAATACTTAAATATGCTGAGAAAATGTACGCTCGCTACAAGCGACCAACCTGTCGCTTGTAGCGAGGAAGTCAACTGGCCAATGGATGCTCTCCACGTCATCACCAAGCATTAAACCGCCCTCTGGTCGCTGTAGCGACAAGGTCTGTCGCTACAAGCGATGGATCATTGAAATTCCCTGCCTAGGCTCGCTTCAAGCGTCCAGTTCATCGCTTGAAGCGATGAACTCCTGATAATCCCTGCCTAAGCTCGCTTCTAGCGATGGAAACTGCGCTTCAAGCGATGAAACACTGGAAATCCCTGCCTATCCTCGCTACTAGCGATGGCTTCTGCGCTTGTAGCGATGGCATCAAGAAAAGCTTCATTCTTTTGCATCAATCAGGTCCAAGCATGTATTTCCTGCATAATCACATGGGGTAAGGCTTAGGATCACAATTATTGCATTTTTAACACAAATATGCTCAAATCCTAAGGTAACTTGCAAAACAAGTAATCATAAGTGCCCTAAAATGTATCAAAATATAACAACTTTTAGGCACTTATCAGGTTGCCTCCCAACAAGCGCTTGTTTTACGTCGTTAGCTCGACGCCTGATTCGTTAGGGTGGCCAATATGAGACGGAGCGCACATCAGCTCTAGTATCCCTTTTCTGTGGGAGGAATTCCATGAACTTGCAGAACAGCTGATGTGGAGTCCATAACCTCCCTAACCAAAATAAGATGAGCAAGGTGCACATGTCATCTAGAACCAATTCCAATCCGGCCTTGCTCACTTTCATCCCCTCATTTCCACAAGTTTCTTCCTTGTTAAGAAACGGTTCCGGCTTCTCAATATCCATCTCTTGTTCACTATCAACAATGCTGGCCTCATCAGAATTTGACCTTTCTTGAGGAAGTTCTAAGTTGTGTGGTATTTCTAATTCTTCCACTAAGTTCCTTATACCACATCCTTCAAACATCGGCTCTTCCTCACTCTCATCAACATCGTCTTCAACAATCTCTCCACATTCCAAAGTGGATTGATTGTTGGTCCGAACATCCATGATTCTTGGTAGAAAGTTGAATTGCATTTGCAAAATCTCCAATTGACATGATAAGGCCCTCAATCTATGGTTGGTATTTTGCATGTTGATCATGGATTGTTGCATGAACAAATTCAGAATATTTTCTGTTCTTGCCATTTGTTCATCTTCAGACGGATAATGTTGAAATTGTTGATAAGCTTCATACTCGTATGGATCATAGTAGTTGAAATAGTCATGATGATCAGCCATGATTTTTTTCAATGTTGAGAATCTGAAACAATTTAAACTAACAAGAAACTTTTTCTTTGTATAACAAAGAGGGTTAATGCCAAACAGGTATAATGTACAAAAGAAACGAAAAATATAAACTAACACGATATATACAAAAGCTCAAAACAACACAAACTATTGCAATGTTCAAAATAGCTAAACACTAATCCCCGGCAACGGCGCCATTTTGTTGGCTGTAGTATTGCAGCAACAAACGAGGTAAGTATTTTTGTATCGTCTCCACAGGGATTGGTGCGCTACTTTGAACCGTTCAACAATCATTATTTTGAGTTAGGGTTTTGCGACTGGGTTGCATAAAAACTAAAGTGCCCTAAAAACAGAAATAAAATGACAAGTTATAGGGAATAAAAGCGTTGCGATTGAAGTTCCTCAAACGAGCATCGAAAATAATCTAAAAACCATGCATATGAATTTTAGCGTTTTAGCGAAATTATCACGTATCGCTCGACAACGTCATTGATTTCCCAAATGACGTCGTGAGATCGATCGTATCGTTTAATAGACGATTTCCCAATCTATCGAACGATCCGAAAGCATTACGTTCTGACACTTTATGCGATTATCAAAACCCAAATCCATTTCTAGATTTTCTTATTTTGATAGAAGATTATTCTAAACATAGATTCAAAAGTATTTGTCAATATCAATTGAATCAAGCATGAGAATGAAAATCAAGAATAACTTCAAAAACACATAAATTGCTAAAATCATATTTTTACATAATCATGGATTACATCTAAGCTAGAAAGATTACCTCCAATCCCAACAAAGGGAAGTTAGTTGTTCATTTTCATGACAACTTTACAAAAGTTTAGAGAAAGATGAAAATACAAACCCAAGTCTTGATTTCCCAAAGCCTTTGGTTGATTCCACAATCCAATCACTTTTGCTCCTTGAAGATCAAAGCTTCTAGCCCTAAAAACTAAGTCCTAATTACTACTGGGCGAAAATATAAGCTATCTATGAATATCTATCTCTAAAAATACTGAAAAGAAAGCTTAAATACAAAAAGCTGTTATGTGACATTTCGCTCGGCGAGACAATTTTCGCTCGGCGAAACTTGCTGAATTTGCCAGTTGTCTTCAGCCACGTCTTCAAGTCTTCTTTAAACCGCCTTGATTTCGCTGAGCGACGAAGATTTCGCTGAGCAAAATCAAGCTCCACTGTTCCTGAAGAACTCTCTGCCTATCTTCGCCAATTGATCGCCTAGGGCTCGCTGGGCGAAATTCTCAGATACTTTTCTTCTTGTTTCTTTGCTCTAATCATGTCCTGGCTTGCATTTTCCTGCATAAATGGATGGGGAAAGAAGTAAAAGCAATAGTGGGCATTTGATCATTGATTATGATCATTTCCCATGATAACTTGCAAAACAAGCTACAAAAGTGCTTAAATTAACTATGCTTTTAAACTCAATTTTGGCACTTATCACTCCACTCGGGGGCATTCCATAAAATGAACTCAGATAATAATGTTTGTTCGCTAACATCTAACATAATATTGTCAGTTTATACTTTATTATGTTATCAGGCAGATTTACCTATCAGGCAGGTATCAGGTGGTGATCATAGGTATCCCCTCGATCACCAATTTATCAGGATAAAGTCTAGTTTTCATGACTCTACAGTTATCGGGTTCAGGCAGTTGTAAACCCTTATGGGTAAGGTTAAAGCTTGACGATCATAGGATTCCCCGAGATTGCCAAAAGTAGGCATGGCGACCCTAGGTTCCCTGAGGTTGCCAACAGTAGGTTGGGCTGGAGCTCACTAAGACATTATGTCTCATCCCATTCCTTCTGATGCAGGTTCACAGGTAGCACACGGAAAGGGTAAGGAGAAAGCTATGGACTGATCGTGCTGGTTTCTAATTATTCTAGATACCTTGTATTGAGATGTTGTATTATGATGTATTATACCAGAGATGTTTTGTATTATCAGATGGATGTATTAATACATTATGTTATGTATCTTATTCAGTTAAACTTTTTGTATTGTAAAATTAATGCATCCAGTACGAAATCTAATACTAGTATAAGATCCTAGGCAATCTTTATATGAGTGTTACAGTTAATGTGTTGAAAAATCATAAATTGACCTTGTTATCTATCTAAATTTCATTACCAAAAAAATAAGAAAGCATGTCTTGTTCATGTCTCTCATAAATCTTAGGCGAACGATTTAAACCATATTCAATTTTTCTTTAAAATGGGATTTATGAGAACATAATCACATTTAGTGTTATTGTACAGAGCAACAAAAAACAAACAATCAAAAACAAAGAAGTGAAAAAAAAAGTGGGATAGAAGTGTATGATGTGCAAACAAAGGGCAATGTCTAGTGTGGGAGACCTTAATAGGTCTCCTACCATGCATCATCCAACACGAGGATATGAAAATGGTTATGGTTTTATTTGGTTCATCAGTATAACTTGTTTTCCTTTTATCTCTATGGATCTTGAACTTGTCACTGCACCATCAATGATGCAAGCTCCTTTGTTGTTGGTTTTGCAGATCAGAGTTGTTTGAGAGCGAAAGAAAGAACCTGAAAATGTTGACGGGAGAGAGAAAATGATAATGAAATAAAAGAAAGTGGGGTAGTTTAGTCATTATTATTTTTATTTTATGCATATTAGGTAATTTTGAACTAAAATAAAATTTATGGACAAACATTAAAATGTGTTTAAAGTGCATTATTTTCTATTTGAATGTATTGATGTGTTGACTTACTTTTTTTTACAGACACAAAGAGTCTGTTTGGTAAGACACAAAAACAAGTTTATGTCTTATAGCTTATAACTTATAAGCTTGTCTGGCAAAAAAATACCTGTTTGGTAACAGTCTTTTTGTAAAGCCCCAATCCCCGAGAATATAAATATAAAGATAAATCACGCAATTATCCTACATTGGAACTTTACTAATTCAACATACGTTTCATATCAAATATTTATGATAAAAACTTCATCAATTAAATCACATCGCAGCGGAATAAAACATAATTAACATCAAAGCAATTGTCATGTCTCGGTCATAACATATAAATTAACATATCATCTCAACAAGGTTTGATCCAAAGATCTCATAGTACATAAATAAACCCCTAGTCCTAATCAGAGCTCCTAAGCTAGACTCCAAAGCAGATAAACTCGAGTAGGCAAACGACATCCTCGTCATGTTCACGAAAAAGCTATTCCTCAACCTGCAAGTCTACATCCATGAGGGATTCACCCAAGGATGAGGCGACAATAAAGCCACTGGAGGGTAAGATATATGATCAACATAAGGAATAATAAACGCATGTATGTCAGGCAAGCCACATCAACAATTATCACATATACATTTAAATAAACCATCCTGGTTACATAATTAAACATCCATATCACGTTCATATTCAATTATAATCTCAATCACAATTTTCAATCATATATCAAACACTCAAGATTCATCAAGTATCATCAATTCATTTACAATTCAATCACAATCACAAGAACTCATCAATTAAGCATTTACCACCTTAATACACAAATTCACTCCAAAACATTACCAGACACGACTTCTATGAATGTAATGCACCTAACACGACTCTATATGTTTTACGGTACCGCCACCGATGAACTCCTCGAGATCTAAAACCCCGCAATGAATTCACCATACAATCGCCAATGAAATCCTCGAGATCTTAAAACCCCGCAATGAAATCACCACACACCACACCAGACTGACTTATGAATGCATGGACCAACAAAGAGACTCGACAATGCTCACCAAATACACTCACCACTTGTTATACAATTCACTCTGTCATATAACATATCATCACCAAATCATCACCTAACGCATTATCAAATCACTAAGGCCACACATCAAGTCAAGTAATTAAACATCATCATCATTTACTCAAACATCGTCACTTAACACATAACATGTATCATTATCACACATCATGGAATATCATCAATAGCATCATCAATAACATCATCAAGATCATCATAAATATCATCATCAATAGCATCACCAATAGCATTATCAATATCATGTGTAAACAACAACACATCACAACTATCACAACATCAAGTATTTACAATCTTCAACATTCTCATAATTTAAGTTTCATGATTTAATCACACAAACTACACCAAACATCATTAAAGATCACAACTTCATAATTACCTACTCATTTATTAACTCTAAATGATTCCTTAGACTCGTCATTAATTTTAAGGATGTTTCAAGATTCATTGAAAAAAGTATGCGAAAGTTTCACGAAAAATGTGCCAAGACCTATGTGTAGTATTCTGATCATAACTCAAGTTCTAGAAATCAAAATGAAGTCCAACCAACGGAAACTGAAAGCTAACATCCATATCTACAACTTTCATGTTTACACCGAAACCCAATTCAAAACAGAATCTAGTGAAAAAAGGATGTAACAGAAAAAGCTGTCGCTGTCACTGGTCGCTACGGCTACGGGAATCACTCAAAACTCACCCAAAAATCCCATTTTTGATCCCCGTCAACCCAAAATCAATTTACAGATATTAACCATGATCAATACACTCAAATTGAACAATGCTTACACAACAAAACATCAATTGATATGAATTTCACAAGATTTTCGGTTAATTTTCAAAGTTCGTCTCAAAAACCCCTTTTTTTTTCTTCCAAAACAACTTAAAATCCCAAACAGATTTGTACAACAACAATTCCAACTTTCTAATCACATCAACATGTTCATAAGCACATAATTAACAACATAAATCAACTTAAAATCAATTATGTCAATAATTCATTCAAATTCACCAATTTAAGCAATTTTCACATAAACAACAACAACCCTAATTCCAACTTAACCTAAACGACATAACTTCATAATTCCCTAACCCAAACACATAATCATACTCATAATCAATTCAATTAAACATAAACATCATCAAATATCATGTTTCACATTAAAATTTATCAAATTCACCAAATTCACAAAGTTCACAAATAACAAAATCAAACATGAGTTTTGACGAAGTAAAAGTATGAAATCAACAACTTAACACATATTCAATTCAATCATCAACAAAGAGCACGAAAATCAACATAATTAATCATAATTCAGAAAATTAAGCTATAATCTAAAAGCTCCCAAACACGCAATTGCTTCTTAAACCCATATGTTAATCATAATCTCCCCTCTTACCTTAATTTCCTCGCTATTCTTGCTATTCTTAGTGCAATTCTCTCCTTCCTCTTTGATTCTCTAGCTTTCCTCTTCTCCAAGCCTCTTCTCTCTATCTCTCTCTTGCCTCTCAAAAGTTTTGTGAATAATGAATAATGTAATTCACTCACCACTAACTAACTAGTGTATTTATAATAGGTTTCTAGGGTTTGTTATCCCACTAATTAGGTTTGTTACAATTTCAAATATATCTTTTAAAACAAGGTTTGTTACCTTTTAAAATAAAATAAGGTTTGTTACGATTAACTCACAATATTTTTCTCTACACTTTTACTTCACTTAAACCACCCTATTACTTATACACCACTATTTTCAAATATTCAAATTCTAAACTTCTAACATATTTCAAATATGCCACCAACTCTCAAATTACTAAAATAACCTTCAACTCCCAAAATTCAATAAATCACCAAAATAAACAATTAAACACACATAAACAATTAAATAAATAAATCCTAAAAATCGGGCTGTTACACTTTTCGTCAGGAGCTTATAGTTTATTTCAGGAGCTTATAGCTTATTTTTCAGACGCTATTTCAAGTAGCGTTTGAGCTTATAGCTTATTGTTTTTTCTTCCTCTTTTACCCTTATTATTTTATTTAAAATCTTTTTTTACCCTTCACAATTTATTAATATAACTGCATCATAAATATCAATGTCTCTTGTGCTAATAAATATCCACTTCTTTTTCAAAACAAAAAAAAAAAAACCACTTCCTTTCGTTGCTTTATACGACATACCTTCAGTTTTATTTTTTTTTACAAATCAATATATTTTTTTTACATGCAAATCAATATACCTTCAGTTGTGTTTAGATTTGATGAAAATATACCTTTTGTTATTTTGAACTAAAAAAAATTAATTTCTATATGTACAATATACTTTATTATTATTATTATTATTATTAATGTATATTGTTCTTGTCTTCATAAAAAAATGAATGATATAAAAATGTCCTTTTATGTCATTTTACATCTATCAGCTAGAAACACTTCAATTAGCTTATCAGCCATAAGTCATCAGTCATCAGCTATAAGCTATCAGCTATCAGCCATCAGTCATCAGTCATAAGCTATCAGCTAGCTTATCAGCTATCCGTTATTTTTGCCAAACAGACCCAAAATAAAACTCATTTAAATCACATTTTAATGTACAGATTCTCACATAAAATACATTAAAAAAATTAACGTGTGTCCATAATTAAAATCGATTTTAAAACCTCTATTATTTGAAAAATTAGTTCACATTATTATTATTATTATTATTATTATTATTACTATTATGAAAATAAAAATATAATTAAAATTCATTTCATTAATTGTCAAACTCACCAAATTGCTTGGTTTGTTTCTAGGTGCCAAGTGTCATGTGAAAAAAACATTTCCATATATACATTTGAGGAAAAGTCTTAAATGTACAGTATATAAATTAGATAGTAATTTGACAGATTGTATGTAGGGTAAGGACTGCGAATAATCTTTAGAGTAACTTTTATTTTTAATTTCGAAAATATTGTAGATGTTATTAAGAGATTGAGTTCATCGCAATTCAGTCAGGGATGTGATCCAATCAGTATACATCTTATTTAATATAAGAAAATCCTATGTTGTGGAAAAGCCATTTTTGCCCATCATTGTAATTGTGACAAGTGGCTGTTTTAAGGGTACAACAAGTCTAAAATATACTTTATGCAAGGTGTGTACAGTGCACGTGCTTATGACATCTGGCTTCTTCTAAGGGTAACATTTGGCTTATCATTAAGTTGACAAGTGGCAGCTTCTTTGTAACCCAAGTTGCAAAGCTTTCTCTCTATTTTGAAATTTGAAAAGTTATACTCATTACAAACCTATAACCAAAGATTTGTTTAATATTATTTACACTCTTCTCAACAAAAGTCATCAGAAGAGAGTAAGCTTCTTTCTCACATAAGCGCTTTCTCTCATGTCATTTTTCCATTTCAAGCCTCTCTCTCTTCCATACTCAAGCTGAAGTGAGTTTCTCTCACTACACTTTCTTTCTTCCTTCCTTTCTTTCTTTAGATTTCTTCTGTTTTTTTTTTTGACAAGTTCTTTAGATTTCTTCTTAAATGCTTTGGATTCATGTTTTGATTTTTTCGTTTCATTTTACTTCTTAAAAAGCTTTATTTTCACTAATTTTTTTTCCAGCTATGATAACTATGACTAAATTGAAGCTTTTTATTAGTAAAAGTGGAACTTCTTGAAGTAGTTGCAACAAACTTTGATATATCTTATTTCCCTTTTCTTTATTATTGATGCATATTTGTTGGTGTTAGCTTATGTACTAACTGTTTTTGTTATGGTTTTTTGATGAAAACTTATTGGAAATATGGTGATGAAAATCACATGTTAGAGAAAAAAGAAACATTGTGAGACTTCTCTCCAAAGAATGGTAATGTTGCTTATTTTCACTTCTTCTTCCTCTAAAACAACTATTGAATGACTGCATGTGACCAAAACCAACGGGTATGAAATCTATTTTTGTTCTTTTTTTTTTGCTTCAAACGAAATCTTAAATAAACAAAATTCAAGTTTCTTTCTTTTATGTTCTTTCATTTTAAAATTGTACTGTTTTGATTTTCTATGTTGAAGTTGAAAATAAATGAGATATTTTTTCAATATTTAAAGTTCCTACGGTGAAAAAAGGTATGAAACTAACTAACCCTTCAATTTCTTATTTTTATTTTTTTCATGCTTGACTTACAAAATTAAAATTTCATTCATTTTTGCTATTTCATGTTAGATCTATGTTGTTCTTATTCATATGTTGAAAGATGAAGATAAATCTTACATTTTTCCAATCTTTTTTGTTTCTACAGTCCAAAAAATGTATGAAACTAACTAACCCTTCAATTTCTGATTTTTTCTATTATATTTTCATGTTTGACTTACAAAATTAAAATTTCATTCTTTTTGGCTATTTCATGTTACATCTATGTTGGAGATGGTGTTGTGTGATCAAGAGGTAATTTTAAATTAAATTACTTTAAGTTGTTATTGTTGTGTAATTATAATGTGAAACTTAAATTTACAAACTAATAAACCTTAAAACATTAACCATTAGGATAACCATATTCAAGTCATCGTCCCATCTGGCTATAAGGACCAATTTAAGGATAAGATTGCAAAGAATATTACTTTCACTTTGCATAACTTTGAAGTGGAAAAAAATTAGATGACTATCTAAACATGTGATCATAAGTTCAGGTTAGTATTGAATGGTAAAACTATAATTGAAGATGTGAAACAACATAAGATTCTGAAACCTACCTTCAACTTTAGGGATTTTGTTGAAATCAAAACTAGAATAGTTAGGCTTTATGTGTTAGTAGGTTAGTCATTATTTGTATTTATTATGTGCTTTGTTTTCTATTTGCACATGATATGAGACTTAACTATAGTATGAATTATTTTGAAAAAAATCCTTAATGTGACGCAGATGTGATTGGAGCTTTCCAAGACTTGGGTTACACTGAATTTGTGGTTGAAAGTAGAAAGATCTATATTAACTTCACGATGAAAGATCTAAAATATAAATCGTTAACGTTTTCGTACTTTACTGCTTTTTATGTTAATGCAATACTGCAAATTGTGTTTTCTATTATTTACAGGGTAACATTATAAACTGTACATTGTGGGAAAATATTGACGATGAAGTTTCTGAACTACACCATTGATAGAACTGACTAGGGGCCTACTATCATCCTTATTCATAATGCAAAGATTATGGAGGCTACAAGTTTAATATCTACTAATTATAGTTATAATTAAATTTGAATTTTCTACAATTACATTTGATTAAAATTGAAGATCTGCATTTTTTTTAACAGAAGATTATGAACTTGGTGTCTCTAATGCATGGAATGCTACGAAGATGTTCATCAATGAAAATTTACCAGAGATAGAAGCATTTAAGAAAGGGTAATCATTACTTAACTTGGTTATTATAGTGTTTTATATGGTTCATTTTTTTTTAATAGAATAAGGATGATGATTTTTTGTTTAGATCATTACCTGTTGATGAAGCAACCACATCTCAAAGTCAGCAGTTCAGTGATTCATCTCTAATATTGACTATATCTTCATCTATGACCCAATATTCTTCTACTGGCAAGTTCATTGATAGTTCCTTTGTGATGCCACTGTCAGAAATCAAGCAGCTAGGGGAGGTGAATAAGTCGTCTTACATATTAATTTCCATGTCCATAATGCAATCTGTGCTTTGACTACGATTGTTACTATGAAAAAAGTAAAACCATCCAAATATGGTTGGTACTACAAAGCATGCAGTAAGTGTTCAAGAGTAGCAAAGAGAGATAATTCACCATTGTTGTGTTCTGAAAAACATAAGATGAATCAATAAATCTTAGGTATTATTTTACTATCCTTTTATAGAGTGTAACTTCCGAAATTGACCACTCTTCATACAAAATCATTCAAAATAGGTTCAAGTTAGAGGTGGAAATTGAATTTAATGGTTCCACAAGTTTGTTTTATGGGATCGTGAATTCAATGAGTTTACTTGGTATTACTACTGCTGGGTTGAACAAGATCATGACTGAGGTAAATTAAGTTGCTATAATATACGAGTATAGAATTGTTTCTTAATTATCATCTTATAATATAAGCTGGAGTCACTATTCCTTTAGAATATCCCATGATGCTTGACCAACTATACAAAAGGGAATTGGTTTGTAAAGTGAAATGGCAACCAACTTGGGATAGTTGTTTTGTTCAAGCTATCAAGGAGGATGAAGTTTTTGCTGGAAATATCAAAGACATGTTTCCAAGAGTCGAGGTATGACGCATAATTATATTTGGTGTTTTTACCATATATATTATAAATTACATTTTTGGTGAATGATTTTCATGTTTATTCAAACTTTCTTGTGATAGAAAACATCCATGTTAGCAATGACATATGTTGCTAATGAAGAGGTATGATGCTAATAAAATAGTTATTAGTTTAAGTATGTTTATATATAACTCAAACTGATCAAGTTGAAAATGTGATGGGTTATATCAAACTTAGGCTACGATATACATCCTTGCTGCTGAGAATGTTTTTAGGCTACGGTAGACATCCTTGCTGCTGAGAATGTTGATGAAGTCATTATACCAACCGTAAATATCTTAACTTTTACAATCTCATATTTTTAAGAAGACTTTTATAAAAAAAAAAGATTTAAAATTGTTTTGATTTGGTTGTTACAGTCAGACCTTTCTGCTACGTCCGATCATGATCCAGAGGTGTTAACATCCCTCACCCTAGAGTTGCTGATATACAAGCTAAGAAGGATGAGAACAGTTCAGATGTGGAAGCTACACAATTATCTTCAACCAAGATGAAGAAACATATCAAGACTAAAACTAAATGACTGAATTTTTTAGAAATGATCAACAATATCATTTCATTAATAGCCGTATGTGGCAATATTACTATGATCTTTTGTGAAGTTTAAGTGATATCTTGATAACTAAAACAATGGTTTATTTTGTTGAAAGTATGTTTTGAACAACAATTCGAAGTTAAGTTAATGGTTTCTAAAACTGCTTCAGAAATTCAGAAATGAGTGCTCTGATGAACAGTGCCTATGCAGATCATCTGATGAACAGTGCCTCGAAAGAGCCTCTTATGAACAGTTCCTCAGAAGTACCTCTGATGCACTGTAGCTGGTTCTGAAGAAGTGCAAACAGATTCAGAAGAATTGCAAGTCTGAAGCTTCTGAAGAAGAGCAAGACTGAACTGAAGCAGCTCCAGCTCCTGAAGAAGGACAAGTCTGAAGTCTGAAGCAGCATTGAAAGACAAGTCTGAAGGACGTATATGAAGGGCTTCTGAAGCTGGATTGAAGAGCAAGTCTAAAGTGGTTCTGAAGACAAGTCTGAAGAGGTTCTGAGGATGAATCTGAAGTGTTTCTGAAGCTGCCTTTGAAGGCAAGTCTGAAGAGCTTCTGAAGGACCAAACTGAAGTGCTTCTGAAGCTGCATTTTTGGGCAAGTCTGAAGCTGCAATGAAATGTATCTTAAACTGCAAATCTGAAGACTAAAGAAGTGCCTCTGAAGCTGAGCTGGAAGCTGAGTTTGAATTGAAGAAGAATGAAGGCTGAAGACAGCTATGATAAATCTTAAACATGTGACATGTCATCACTGATATATATTATAAATAAATCTTAAACTTAATTTAATACTTTAGTGAAAGGCAAAGAAGTCTTAGACTTGTGTGTCTAAGCATTTGTAACCTTGTGTGGTTAGTAAATCTCTCTTGTGTGGTTAGTAAATCTCTCTTGTCTAAGCACAATATTTGATATTACAATGTTTGTACATGATTCCTTCACCACCTTATATAACTCCAATACTTACTTAAATAAACGCAAACCTTATTACAATAACATTTTCAAAAATATATTCATGTCAAAAATATTCTATAAACAATAGATACGTTTTTATTTAAATTTAACATACCATTTTATAAATATTAAACTCTTACTGTATCCGTGCGTCAGCACGGGTATTTTACTATTTAATATAAGAAAATCCTATGTTGTGGAAATACCGCATCTGCCCTTCATTCTAAATCTGTCACGTGTCTCATTTAAGGTTAAAACATGTCTAACTTTTGCTTTTTCCAACCATAACTTATATCCTTGCTATGGTTCGGTTTTATTTCACTGCATTTCACCCTTTATAATTACAATCCAACTTGAAAGTGACAGTTCCTTTCTATATGGACCAATGTTTAACTTGTCAAATCAGTAAAAAATATGAGGGGGAAATCCATTCATTCAAATTTCAAAATTTTGTCATTTCCCTTTATAATAACTTCAACTTTGTCTCTCAACTTGTCATTTCTTTGCTACTCATGTTTCTACACTTATCTCATTCTTCATTATTTTGAAGCAAATTCTTGTATGATAACAACTCTCATAATTTCTCCTCTTTTTTTGAAGCAAATTCTTCACCACCCTCATTTTCATCTTCTTCCGTTGAACACAGATCAACAAAATAAAGATATGGATACAAATGTTGTAAAGAATAAAATAAATTGTATATGATTGTTTCAACTCTAATCATCTTCAAGCTTCAAATACAAAATGAGCAACACTTTCATTATTGCAACACCTTCATTATTGTCTAATCTCTTTTATTTTGTTCTCATTTTTCTTCTTTCTTCTTCTTTTTACTAACAAATGACAGTTTTGTTTGCATATGGAAAATTGTTTAACTCTCTTCATTGTAAACAACAAGAACACAGGTAAATAAATTCATTCATTTTTTCAAAATATGTTGAATCTTGAATCTGGTATGTTCTTTTGTGGTAAGATATAAAAAAAAAGATACACAATTAAGCAAATGTAACAAATGTCCCGCTACTCTATTTTTTTTTTAATTCTAATTAGCTCATTAGAATAGTAGCAATAGAACATGAAAGAAAGAAAACATAGAAAAAGATAGACATGATTCGATGTATTGAACAAATTTTATATAAAATAAAAACGGGATTTCTATTAAAAAAAACTCTTTACATACTTAATTTTATTTTTCTTATGTGCAAATGTGTTAAATAACACAAGAAAATAATATATCTTCATGACTTTACAAAAAAATAATAGATCTTCATGGCACATTTCAAAAAATAATAGATCTTCATGGCACAATTCAAAAGATTAGGGATAAATACAAAAACATAAAATAAATGGCACATTTTTTTCATCACATTTAAGTTTTTTTTCCTTCAACGAAAAAAACAAAGAAAGTTAAGCAGTAAAAGAAACCATACAACAGAGTCTGAGTCTTTTGTTTGGTGCATATAAAGTACAAAAAATAAAATAAAATATACACATAAAAAACAAATAAGATGAAGTTTTGTGCACAGATCTATAAACAATTGCTTCAAATGTAGTTAGAATGACATATAAGAGTTTAATACTTCAGAAATGCCTCAGAAGCACTGAACAGTGCCGCTGAAGAAGCATTTATGAGAAATGCCTCTGAAGAGTGCCTCTGATGAACAGTGCCTCTGCAGAGCCTCTGATGAACAGTGCCTCGAAAGAGCCTCTTATGAACAATACCTCAGAAGTACCTCTGATGCACTGTAGCTGGTTCTGAAGAAGTGCAAACAGATTCAGAAGAAGGCAGTAGTAATTGCAGCCGCTCAAATCTAAATGAAGAAATTTTCCTACTCAAACATGGTTGCTCAATTACATATAATTAATTCCTCAATGAAGAAAGGTTTAGCATACAATCGAAATATAAGCTGCCAAAATACATTATAATTGTATGTTATTTGTTATAGCCTGACCTGTCTGGTACTGCTGAGAATGATCCTGAGAGTCTTAGCCAGATGACACCTATGAGCCTCAAGATAGCAACTCCACAGACCAAAGTTAAGTCAATTGAGGAAATTACTCCTTCTAAGTTAATCCATGCTCATGTCCTTCCTCCATCAGGATCCCATGATGAAATTACCCCTGCAAAACATTCGTCATCCAAGAGGGTCAGACTCATCAAGACTGAAAAGAAGTGATGGCATTTTAATATTGGTACACAGTGGTATCAATTTTGTGCTGCCAATTACATATTTGAGAATTAGGTCTCAATTTTTTGTTTTAAATATCTTATGTGTAGGATTTAAAGAATTTGGTGCAGGTTTAGCATACAATCGAATCTAGAAAGGTTTAGCATACAATCGAAATATAAGCTTAAGAAAAAGGCAGTAGTAATTGCAGCCGCTCAAATCTAAATGAAGAAATTTTCCTACTCAAACATGGTTGCTCAATTACATATAATTAATTCCTCAAAAAAAGATAGGTATCTAAATTTTATTTTTGACATTACAAAGAAAAATACAACAGACAATGATAAACATGAAGAGAAATGAATAAAAAGAAACAAAACATTTCTAGAACGGTGGTGATGACTTCCGGTGCGGTGGTCACCGGTAAATATGTTCCGATATTCAGTTTTTTTGTGGGTTTTGTAGAGAAAATGAAGATGAATCTTTCTATGGGGATGGTTTTTCAAAAAGTGACTCCTGGTAGTCTAGATCTGATTGACAATGGGTTATTTTAAATATTGCTCATTTTGTAACTATATTTTGCTGAAATGATAGAGAAGAAAGAGAGAATGAAAAAGATGTAATCTGTTTGATTAATGGAGGCCGGACGGTGGACATGGAGGAGGGGAAGGTGGCGGCGGTCATTAGGGTTTATGAAGGAAGAAATAAGTGTTGAAACGCAGAGAGAAAAGAAGGAAAAATTATGAGTGAATGGGTTCTTAGTAGACTAATATGAAATATTCAGTTTGGGCTTAAATAAAAAACCCCGTTATTGATTACAAATTGAATTTGAAAAAAGAAGTCCAAATAAATTATTTTTGGGGTTTGTTCCAAAGAAATATGTTTTATTGGTTAACATATAACTCATAAAAATATGTATTTCCCTAAATAATAAAAATATGTATTTGACCCTAATAAAATGCCAAACCTGTTTGAAGATTAAGGATTTTAATCCCCCTATATATGGAGATTGAAGAAATTAAGGATTTTAGAAATTAGGGTTCATGTTATCAAACCTGATATATTTTCTTATTATAATTTAATTCAATTTTTGTTTTTATTAATTATTAATCAATTAGTTTTTACATTTTCTATGTAATTATTATTTATGTTAATGACATGGAAACTTAATTAGCCAACACACACTGTCACCTCACCGCCACGTCATTAATGACAATGACAAATCACTAAAATTTGTGGGGATTAAAAAAAACCCAAAAAGTGTAAAATAGGGGGACTAAAATAGTGGTTTTAAAAATAGGGGGATTAAATTTCCAATTAATCCCAACCCAGATCTTGAGAAGATAGGACAGATGTTGCTTAAGGAAGCTCAGGACTTGTACATGAACAGGTTCTCTTCAGCAAGTGCTCATGATCATCTACAGCTATGGGATGACCTGCGTCTTAAGATTGACAACATGCTGAAGGAACTGTCACAGGCAAGTGCTGGAGATGTAAGGAGATACAGAAATGATATCAATGCTTGGATTGAGGGAGTAAATTCTGAGGTTGCGTTAGCCAACCAAAGGCAGAAAGGATTGTTGCACTTAACTGACTACTCTCACTGGTAGTCTGTTGAAGCTTCTGATAAGTCTCTCAGGGAACACTTCAAGTCCCTTCTTACTCCTGAAGAGATTGTTGTGTCCAAGAGCATTTTAGAACATCCTGAGTTTGAAGCCTTCAAAGCTGATGTTAAAGATAGGTTGGCTGCTCAAGAGACTCTTTCGGCTGAAATTGCAAGCAAGCAGAAGGAAATGGAAGCACAGATCCTGACTGTCATTCAGAACCAGAACTCCTCAAATTCTGATATCAAGACCATCATGTCCCTCCTTCAACCTAAACCTTAGGATTTCTTAGTCTTAGCACTTTTGTTTTTTTTGTGCTTATGTATCCGTATTTTTTTTCCTTAATATCAATTTTCCTTGCTACTACTTCTCAACTATTGGTTTTATTTATCTACTCTCTTATCTATTTAACTTCTGATGTATTTGATAATGACAAAAGGGGGAGTATAAGCTGCAACATAACTCTGTACTTTGCAGCTGCAACAATTGCAATCTCTGAACCAATATATACGTTGTTGCTTTGATTTGGGTTTATATTAAAATTAAATGTTAAGATAAAACTTAGGAAAAGCTTTCAAATCTTTTTCTATGGACTATTGAACTTAGTGGGAGCTTACAAACCTTCCTCATGAGTTATTAGATTCAGGGGGAGCTTACAAACCTCCATTCCTGAAGCTAAGTTAACATTTGATTTATTAAACAATTGTTTCTAAAACAGATGTTTGTCATCATCAAAAGGGGGAAGATTGTTAGAACAAAATGGATTTTACTAAACCCTCCTTAAGTTTTGATGATAACAGAGTATTAAAAACAATTGGCATTACTATTGTATTCTCTAGGTGTGCAGGACTACAGTTAAAAATAATAAAATGAAAAAATATTGTACGAAGACCAGAAGTCAACGCTTTTGGAGTAAAAGTAAATTCTGAAGAGGGTCAGAGAAGTCAACAATGGTCAACTACTGAAGACCAAAGTCTGCAGAACAAATACTGATGAACAAAGTCTGAAGAACAAATACTGAATAACAAAGTCTGAATAACAAAGTCTGAAGCAGAAATACTGACGACCTCTCTGCTCCTATTAAGTACAAATACTGAATAACAAATTCTGAATAACAAAGCCTGAATAACAAATACTGAATACCAAAGTCTGAATAACAAAGTCTGAAGCACAATTACTGAAGACCTCTCTGCTCCTATCAAGTACAAATACTGAATAACAAAGTCTGTATAACAAAGCCTGCAGAACAAATCCTGAATAACAAAGTCTGAAGCTCAAATACTGAAGACCTCTCTGCTCCTATCAAATACTGAATACTGTATCATCTGAAGATCTTCAAGACAATCAATGCACACGCGCCATAAATATTTCCTTAACTGGCGAAGAGGATATTCCTTGCTCAGAAAGGAAATTGGAAACAACAAAGGAATTACCATCAGACAAGATAGGGAATATTGAATTTTATGTTTTTTCTAAATGGAGCTATATAGCAAATTATAATCAATAAATCTAATATTCATCAAATTATAAGTAAAATTAAAATAAGGTGTCTTTAATTAGAGGGAAATACAATATACAATATGTACGTATTGGGCCTAATTTTATATAAATAACATATACTATGAAACTCAACCCTTAAAACCCAAAATAATTAAATCATATATAAATCAAAATGGAAAATGATAAGTCAGTGTTGTCTTTTATGTGGCTGAGATTTTGTTACTAAACCATTACATATACATTTGCCATAAATGACCTAAACAAACATTCACTTTCCTCTCCATCCATTCCTTTAAAGTTCAAACGTACGGTCCCCTTCCATCCATTCCTTTCACTTTTCTCTGCATCGCTTGCTCCCTGCACCGCATATCTGGATCTTTCGAAGCTTCCTACGGGACCACTACATAATGGCCGAGAATGAACAAAGGTACATAAACCCTACCTTAACCAGCTTTTTGTTGAATCAAACATTATTTTGTCTTTGCCTTTGCTTCAAACTGTCCACATCAAGCGCTCAATTAGTACAATTTTGGGTTTTAACTGATTAAGTGATTTAACGGATTAACTCATTAAGCCCTCAATTGTGTTTGTTACTAACATGCATGCCACAGTAGATTGACTCCTTTTCTCTGTACACGATTTCTGACTACATTATCCTTTGGTTCCAAAATATAATTTATCCTTTTGTCCCACAATGTAGATTCCCAACCAATTTTTTAAGTGGTTTTTTTTGATTCATGTATAAAATAGCTTTAAGCACACTCATTATGTTATACATTAATTGCTATCACTCAAAATAGCTATCACCACATTCATTATGTTATAGCTTGATTGCTATCACTCACATTACTTGCTTCATCTTTTCATGCAATGTTAATATTTCAAATGTCTATCTGCTGTTAATTTATAATCTACTTATTTCACACGAAATACACTGATAAGAGCCATTTTTGTTTCACTTCATAACTGTTGAGCTAATACTGTTTTATCGAACTACTTCACTAAAGCTCACTTTCATTTTTCATACATTTTTAGATGGTTGCCAGGTGTTACCCTTGCTCATAGAGGAGAGGTATTGGAATCCATTATATGGCCTGATCAGGTCAAAAAATCCTCCATAACATGCTTATTGAAATTTTTAACTTAACTTTGACCAATCATTAAAGGTGTTTTTATAATTATATTATAGGGAAGAATACGCATCCATAGCAAATGGATCCGTAAACACCGTGATCAACTTGATGTCAATAGGTCTGGTTTGCTCTGTGATGCCGAAGGGAGAACTATTATAACTCACTTCGGAAGAGACGAGACCGGAGTCTATATGACAAGTGGTATAAGAGTGGCCAGGGAGTTTAACCTGCAGAATCCAACAAGAGTGAGGCTGGATTATATGGGTTCTGTCAATTACTTCACCATGACACAGCTAGAAATTGTACACGTTCCAATTTTGCACACGATAACCGTTAAGGAAGAGCCCATCGAGATTTTGTCCGATGAGGAATTTGCTGGCCCACAAGCGGAGGACGAGAATGACAGTGAGGTTGAAGAAGTTCCGGACGTGGAGGAAGGTGCTGCTGAAGGTGTACAAGAGGTGGAACTGGTTGGAGACTACCATTTTGTGAAACCGGTAACAGAGGCCATGGCATCACCTACTAAAGGACAAGTGATGGTATGCAAACTTCATTTTTACTTTCTTCAATTACTTAAATATCACACTTCATTATAAAATACGTTTGTTAGTAGGCTTGAAAGTAACTTACATGTCCATCACATAATAACACATGTTTGACAACTTTAAACATGACTTAGGCGAACAAATCTAAAGAGAGAAATTAAGAAAAGACAATAATAAGTTTCATCTATACAAATTATACATCTCTAAATATTGGTTAAATATCATTCCTTTTGTTTACCATTATTTTTTCCTCATGTTATAGCTCATACATTCTTTTTACACTAAATTAGGATAACAAAATTTTTTATTTAAGAGACAAAATTGGATTAGGAATTTGCATACTACTTATAAAATACCTAAGTGTTGGTGATCCATCACATTTCTCTATGATTGTAATGACAATTTTATCTCTTTTATTGACGTCAATTTCTTTACCCTATGCAATTGTAAAGATCTTGACTACTTTATTCTTACTTTGATTTTAGGTTAACAATTTGTTTCTAACCTGACTTTCAAATATATTTTTGCTTATGCTTATCCATTATACACTATGTTATGCATATAATTTGTGTAATATCCAAATTTGCAAAGCATTGATATTATCATTTTAATATTGTTAAATTGATGTCTATAGTTTGTTGTCATGTAAACTTACATCGTAAATAAATTGATTTTGTCATTTTTTTCTAGCATTTTCCCAATGGAGTCGCAAGGAGGGTCTTAAGAAAAAAATCAATGCGGATGACTTTGCATGATGTTCAAACACGCAAACAATATCAATGTCGTGTTATTACCGGTCGCAGAAATGCAGAAAAATTCTTAGGCGGAGAATGGTTTGAATTTCTTAGAGACCGCGGACTAAAAGAAAATGATAAACTCATATTTGATTTGGAGGATCCTCCGAATAAAATGTGTGTTCAAGTTGTCCGTGCGGAGGATGAGGATTAAGGATGGGATATAGTTATAGTAGTCTGATATTTACTTTTTTCAATTAGGGTACTTCATGGTTTATTTAGATGTCATGTGATTTACTTGGTGTTAACTAACCTAGGATTTGGTACAATTTATTCTATATTAATGACATTGTTGGTCCGCGCTTGCTTATTGTATATTATTAGCATCCTACTATTATTCCTTCTTTAATTTTAATTTATGTTCATGACTTTTTACATTCGTATTTGACCTTATGTCATTGCCTTAGACAATAATGCTCTCGACTCAAATGAAGACTTTTCTTATCCATATCAATGGGTTACTAATGTTTCAGATGGTACTGCTAAGGGTAGGGCTGTTATGGTCAGTACCACAAAAATCTCATTTGTTATTCATTACTTTAACAATATTGGTACATGTTATGTACATCATTCTTAAGTTTTATTTACATTAAGTTTATCATATATTATATTTCATTGCATTTATCATTTTCTATATGGTTCATATACTTAAAACTGAGATTGCTTCAACATATATGTTTTCATTTTCTATTTGAACAACACTTCTTTTTTTTTTGCCCTTCATTTAAAGTTCTGCATATTTGATATGTTGTCTTTTTTATTTTTATTCATTAACTAATGTTTTTTATGCGTGGTTATGTAATACATGTTGACCTCTTTAGCCTTTTCTAGAGTATGTAATGTACTTAGGTTCCCTATCTACTCTTTAGTTTTCATACTACTACAATCTATCTTCCACTTCATGTCTTGCCATACATGTCATCAATAGCTTCTTTCTAACTTTTTCCACCTCATTCTTCGTTACATTTTTATCAGAAACACCTTACTTGAACAAATTATGGTTTCACATTCCTATATCTATATATATGTTTACTAATCAATTACAATTTCCATTTCCAATTCATACTCCTATGACCTAAATCAATTCAGACTAAAATAAAATTATACATTTCAACACTTATTAATTATTCTTTTACAGTTTTATTTTAATATTTTCCACCTAATACAATCCACAATTGAAATTGACGATTACAATTCCTATTCATTTAATACCATTTCCAATATAAATTCATGTTCACAAATATGCTTCCTGTAAACCCATTACATAATTCTTTCAAATCACATCCAACATATTACTGATATTAACATTTTTTCTAAACTATGTTTTTTTACAATATTTACACTACCAACAACGAAATACTTCAATGTTTTATCACCATTTTTATCCATTCACATTTACCATAACTATCGCTTTTCTAAACATACAATGTAAACCAATACTAAGCAAAATATTATTTCTTTGCATTTTTTCCCTGTCAATCTATCCTTCATTTTTTTGTATTTACTAATCATTTTATCAAACAGTGTCTATTTAAATCATCACGCCCAACCGGCACCCGTGCGGATGCACGGGTTAGTTACTAGTGTCTATTGGTAAGAATTTGATAAGCCTGTGTGTTATAAAAAGTTAAAACGTATAAAATTTGTTACATTGCGGGGATAGCTCAGTTGGGAGAGCGTCAGACTGAAGATCTGAAGGTCGCGTGTTCGATCCACGCTCACCGCATTATATTTGTTTTGTTTTTTTTTTTTCTGTCGAAGTTTCTCCTCATGAGATATTCAAGAATCATCAATTCATCATAAATAAGACATCTGTTTCAATAACTGAGCACACTCTACAAGTTTGGTTTTTTAATAATTGATTGATCTTAGCATTTTGTTTTGTGAATATAAGGCAAAGATAAATAAAAAAATAATCAACTTCAACATTATATAAAGGGCCTTTATTAAGGGAAAAAAATAAGTTGTTTTGTGTTTGTTTGTTTTTTTTGTCAAGTGTTTTGTGTTTGTTTACTAAAACAAAAATCACTTTTTTGAAAGAAAAATATTATTATCAAAATAGATTTTTAAGAGAAACTACCCATTCTCATTTGCATCAATTTTTGCATTATTTTTCAAATTATCATTTTTTTGTAATAATTTGTATAAAACAGATCAAATTTTCCAAGTTTTTTTTAATAAAAAGTGTTATTTTATAAGATAATGAGTCCATTTGTTTTAAATAAAAATATGATTTTTACTTTACATTTCTAAAACTTATTTTTATAAAAACGCATTTTAAAATAGTATAAGTTATTATGAACTCGTTTGTTATAAATTAAAAGAGTAATTATGAGTTTTGACATTCAGTAACTTAGTTATTCATCGTTCGAGATTTAACATAATAAAAACCACAAAAAATTTCAAAATAGCTTCTCATTTTAAACATTTGTTGAAATTTTATTATCACAAAAAAAAAATCATAGCAAAAATATGAAATACTTAAACTAACTTTTTAAGATTAGTTTTTTAAGCCGAGCTTGATAACGCAAGCTTGTGACCTAAGTAGGGGCATTAAGATGTTGGAAGGTCTTTGTTGTGTGCCAAAAAGATTAACTTTTTAAACACTCTAAATATCATTTAAAAAAAATCTGAAACCAACGGTCCTAAATCACACTCGATTGATTTTCTCTCTTTCTTATAAATTAAACATGATTATTGAAGTCATGCATTTCAATCATAATCAACACAATCAACTACATGCTCAAACCACAAATATATAATGCAAAAAATACACATCTCATTCATTCTTCATAAATTAAATATGACTTCTTGAATGCATGTCCTGTGATATTGAATATTATATATGTTAAAAAAATACAAAGTGATTGCAATTTTTAACTCTTATTAAATTTATATATGCTAGCATTCAGACGGGCATTTTGTGTCTGTCTGTCCGCTCTTTTTACTGCGCTAACGCATGTAAATTAGAAAGAATATTTTTTACGAAATTTAGATTTTGATTAAAATTATATGTATAGATGTTTGTGACTTATTGTAACAAATAATGCTTATCTTTTTCAATTACACAACAATATAACAAATATAATATAAATTTTTATCATTTTCAATGACACCAACAATATAACATTATTATAGAAAAAAATTGTTTAAGGGTTTAATTTGAATAATGAAAAATTCATCCCTAAATCTCATATTCCCTTTATTTATTTTTATTTAAGAAAATATTGTTCCTAAAGTAGTGAGGTAGTCTTTGTTTTAATGAGATCTAACTATTTAAGATAATATTGTTCCCTTTAAATGAAGGGTAAAATCGAAAAGGGGAAAAATCAATTTAAAATCATGTATTTTCTTTATATATAGTATAGATGATATTTAACTATTTTTAAAATTTATAATTTAAATAATATTATCAAAAAAGATAAAATAGTAAATAAAATACTTTAAACAAAGGTTAAAATTGAAAAGAGAAAAAGTCAGTCCAAATTAATGTATTTTCATTATATATAGTATATTATATATCAAACTAGAAACACACCATACGTGTCAAAGCACGTTTGTTTTTATTTTCTATTTAAATTAGAAACAAATTAATGAAAAATATAACATTAAAAATAGAAAAATTGGAATAATTGTCATGTGTATGATAATTACATTGGAATTTTATAAGCAACTATTTGTCCTAAATATGATAGTTCAATCTCATCATTGTTTGGAATATACAGTTCAATCTCCCACACCTCTGATAATATTGATCTCAATATTTAGATGTTGAAATGGTTATCTTACAATTGGCTTCCAAATTTAGTGCATGTTGCTTTGGAAACTATGGTATGCCAGAAACCAAGCAATGTTTAACAATGTCATAGTTGATGAAATTGTACTAGTTGAATCTGCCTCTATTTTTATTCATGATTATTATCGGGCAAATCCAACTCGGAGACCCCGGTGAGCAGTTCGTCAGGAAAGTGATAGTGTAACTGCTGATGTGTATCAATGTTTGTGGACGCTGACTGTTTTTCGAATGGGCAAACCGGTTGGGGATTGATTGCAAAAAGTTAGTCTCATATTAGAGCAGATTGAAGTCGACCCTTGATTAGCTGAAGATAAGAGTATGTTGGACACTACAATCAACCTTTGAACAAAGTGTGGATAAGCTGATAATATCATATGATGTTTTGAATGTGATGAATTGCATTTACATTTTGGGGAAAGAGTCTCAAGGAATGATTCCGTCATACAATTTTGTGAACAACTCCTTTTTTGTCATTTGATAGAATTATTCATGTTAAAAGATGTTTTAAAGTAGAAGTTAATGAACTAGCTGCTCTTTCTAGAACCGTGGATCAAGAGACTGTATATTGGGGAATGCCCATGCTAGCAATCCTTATGTAATTTTTACTTTAATGTGAAACAACTCCTTTTCAATAAAATATTGAATCTCGAAAAAAAAAACTATAAAAGAACCTATGCATAGCCAACCATGAACATTTCTAACTCTCAAAATTTAAATCACGTTTGGAGCTTGAACCTTTTAAAGAATTTCATGAAAGCCTCTTAATGATTGATTCATTTTCATCTCTTTATTATTTCCAACCCACATTTATTTTTCATTTCATTTTTCCCTCAATTTCATTTTATAAATGTTACAAGTTACTCAAAATACCAACAAATCAACCATCTTTATGGAGAATGAGAACATAATCTAATTTCACGTGTCCACATACAAAGAACATATTCATTCACCGAACATAAAAGAAAAATAAGATGAAAAAAAACACAGTAGAGAAAAACCAATTTAATATTTATTCATTATTTAATTAAAAAAATACTGTCAGATGCTTGTGTGGTATCGTGGATTTCGTGGCTTGATCTTTCGTGGTATATAGCATTAGTCTTTTCTATTTATTATCATTTAAGTGTCTATATTTTATAAAGGCTAATGTTACGTTAAGAAGAATAAACCATTTAAGAAAGAAAAAAAGTGGTGCAGCATTTAGTTTATTTTTATTTTGTTTGAGAGTTTATTTTTATTGTTGAGGAGATGTTAAGTTGAGCTTTATTATGTTCAAAATATTTTTAGTGCAATGTTATGAAAACTTTTTTTGAAGAAGCAAAAATGAAATATATCAACACCCAACATGACGCCTCAATCGCACAAGATGTGTCAAAGAAGACGACTAAAGTTTACAAACAAATTCTGCTCAAGAAGAAAACAAAAGACAAGATTAACCAACTCCCAAACAAACAAGCGGGCACGACCACCATCTCTGATGGCCAAAAACAAAAGTGACATTAGCTGCCTTTAACCATAAGAAGGAATGAAATTTTATACTATCTAACAACTTTTCTAGTGATTTTTCTTTTTGGTTGAAGAGTCTATTATTTCTTTCACTCCACATAACCCAAACACAAGCAAGCCAAATAAGCTGCATAAATGAACGTCTCGCCATTAAGCCTCCTGCTGAAAAAGTGAATTGGACAAAATGGTCAGAAATAGAATTCGGCTCCGCCATAGAGACCCTAATCCAAGCTCGAACTAGAGGCCAAAGAGCCCTGAAACAATTGCAAGAGAGGAACAAATGTCTAACTGATTCGACGTCACCACAACCGTTAGCGCTTAACTGCATGTCTAGAGAAATAATACCATGCGCCTCCAGATTATCCTTGGTCGGTAACCTGTCTCGAAGAAGTCTCCAAGCAAAAATTGATACTTTTGTAGGAACCTGTTTGTGCCAAATCAAATCCGATGCTGCCCCTACACTAGGATTCTCATTGGTAGTGAGTAACTGATAAGCGCCACAGACAGAATACCCACCCACGGGATCCAATTGCCACTGCCACTGGACTAGAGAGTGTTCATGCAAAATCACATTTGAAAGCAATCTCCTACATTCCCCTACCATCTCCTCCTCCCAGTCCCACAACCGCCTCCGCTACTTCCACGCCTCACCACCTTCCTCCCACCCGAACACAAACATACCATACACCATACATGACTTATTGACTGATAAATCATATAACCGCCTACACCTCACCGACAAAGGAACCCCTTCTACCCACGGTTCTGTCCAGAAGAAAGTGTTCCTACCATTCCCAACCTTTTTCAAAATACACCCACGGAACCACCCTCCGCCAAGACCACCAACACCCTCATGAATTTTTGCCATCCCTTCCACTAACAAGAATCACCCCCCCCCTAAAAAGGTCATCCGCCACACCACAACGAGCTACCAACACCTTATACCACAAACCCCCTCTATCCACTAACATCCTCCAACACCATTTACCTAAAAGAGCCAAATTAAACTCTCGCATCTGCCTTACCCCCAACTCTCCTTCCTCATTTCTCAAACAAATAGTTTTCCAATTTATCCAAGATATTTTCCTAAGATCCTCACTCCCTCCCTAAAAAAATTTATTTAAAAGAGATTTAATAGAAGAGATAATGCATGACGGAGCTTTGAAGAAGGAAAAGGCATAGCCAGGTAATGAAGATAAGACAGACTTTAGGAGAACCAAGCGACCGCCAAAAGACCAAAATCTACTCTTCCAACCCGATAGTCTAGTCTTAATACGGGATAGCACCGGCTCCCAAAATGATAATCTCTTCGCATCCCCACCAATGGGAAGACCCAAATACATGAAAGGCACCCGTCTCACTCTACAACGCAACACGGACGCCGCCTCCATCAACCATGAGTCACTAATATTAACACCAGTCAGCAAACTTTTTTGAAAATCACCTTCAAACCCGACAATCCCTCAAATAATAACAAAATCACCCGCAACACTCGCACGTTTGCCCAACTCTTCGCCCCAACCAACAAAGTGTCGTCAGCAAACTGAAGATGGGAAATTGCAATAGACTCTTGCATGCCAATATTATAACCAGTAAAGAGATTAGAATCAATCACAACCTTCATCAACACATTCAAGCCTTCCGCCGCCAACAAAAAAAGAAAAGGAAAGAGAGGGTCACCTTGTCTAAAACCCATATCCATAGAGAATTCCTCAGTTAGACTTCCATTAACTAACACAGAAGCCGAAGCAGTACCTATAGATTCCTTAATCCATTTCCTCCAAAGAGTCGGAAATGACATTCTCCCCGTCACAACATCTAAATATCCCCAGTCAACATAATCGTAAGCTTTTTCAAAATCCACTTTAAATAACAATAACTCCTTTTTAGATTTTCGAGCGTCATCAACCATTTCATTTGCAATTAAAATTCCATCAAGGATCTGTCTATCCTTCACAAAAGCAGTTTGCACTTCGGAAATTACACTACCAATAACCAACTGCAGCCGATTGGCAAGCAACTTCGCCATAATTTTATACAAGCTCCCCAATAAAGAAATTGGTCTAAAATCAATCAACTTTTACGGACTATCCACCTTAGGAATAAGAGCAATACAAGTATTATTAATACCTTTCGTAAGTTTGCCATTCCGATGAAATTCGGACACAAATCTCATAATGTCTACCTGTAATTCAACATAAAAATCCTTCAGAAAACCAAACTTAACACCATATGGACCCGGACTTTTATAACTGTCACAACTCCACACCGCTGCCTTCAACTCCTCTACACAAAAAGGTTTAACCAAATTAACACCTTCCACCTAAGACAAAGTTCGAAAAATCAGATTCTCCACTCTCGGCCTATCCATTTAAGGCGCCTTATAATGAGAGGCAAAATGAGAAAAAATTGCAACACGAATATGATGGACACCCTCCACGTGAACACCGTCAACAAGAGGAGAGGGAATTGCGTTCCCCCGACGTTGGCCAACCATAATAGAGTGAAAATATTTAGAGTTTGCGTCCCCATCTTTAAGCCATAACAACCGAGATTGCTACCAACAAATGCTAGAATTTACACGAGCCAGTGAATGAAGATCTGAAGTGAGGCCATGCAATTCATCAATTGCGTCTTCAGATAACAACCCATCTCCCCCTTTACCATCTAACACTGAGATACAGTCCTTTATCTCATGCATCCTTCCCGACAAATTTCTAACATGAGAATTATGCCACTCTTTCAAAGCCAATTTAATTAACTTCAATTTTTCCTTTAACACAAAGCCACCACAACCCTCCATATGTAAAGACTTCCACTTGTCACTGACAAATTGTTTGTAACCTGGAATATTCGCCCAACATTTCAACATACGGAAGGGCCTAGGACCCTAATTTTCCTCATCAACAGTCAACAATAAAGGACAATGATCCGACAACCCCCTCAACTGAGCCACTTGCATGCAACTACACCAAACCAAACACCACTCCTCAGATAACAAGAACCGATCAATACGACTCATGGACATCCCATCGCCTTTGTACCAAGTATACTTACGGCCACAAAGAGGTAAGTCAACTAACAAATTTTCATCTATAAATCTATTAAAAGGAATATGATCCATAGAATGAGAAACCGCTCTTAAAGACCGCCGCTCCTCCACACACCAGACATCATTAAAATCCCCACAGACACACACCTTCTTACCAACCAAAAGTTGAAGCCAAATTGTTAAGCTATCCCACAACACCTACTTGCCGGCATTATCCCAAGGCGCATACACATTAGCCACATAAAACTCTTCGTTGGACGACAAAAACCTGACATGAATTATCACCACATGGTCAATACTTACCGAAGACCACACCTCTACCACCGAACAATTCCACAATGTTAATAAACCTCCTGATGCCCCAACAGAAGGGCGATAAGAGTAACCAGGAGCTGAGGAACCCCACAGAGAAGAACATAAAAAATCATCACATTCAGTTAATTTAGTTTCTTGCAGACACAAAATAGAAGGACTTTTCTGCCGAACCAAAGTACAAACTTCCTTCCTTTTCTCACTACCACCCAACCCCATAACATTCCAAGAGATAATCTTCATCGAAACAACACTCCCCCCCACTCCACAACCACACACCACCTAACTCCTCTTTTCCTCAACGCCACCACTTCCCCCACCAGGACTATTACGAGACGCCTTCTTTCCTTTCCCCGCTCTAGATAACACACTGAACATGTTTACATTATTACCATTAAATTCAACGCCTATAGCTTTACCGAAGCCACACACATCCTCAACTGCCACCTGTTCATTGCCATGCATAACTACCCAATTCTTCCTATCATTGTTCACCGAAGCAAACAAAGAGGCTTCACCGCTGAAGCCTTGATTTACCATAGCAGCCCCACAACAATCACCACTCCTTCCCCGCCGCTTCCGAACTTTTTTCTTCAAATTTTTTAGAACCTCATTACGATCTTTACTTGGTAAACGAGCAATTTTCTTCAAACTATAAACTGAATGATGGAGCACACCCCCATCTTTTGTCCTCTCAGAACCACTAATTGATGCGTTACTCTGGCCTCCGGCTGATTTTGCTGAATATAGTTTTTTGTTTTTTGTAGAAAAAATTAAACTGACATCACCGTGATTATGAACATGCAATCACTCCAAACTCCACGGACCCGACACCACTGAACGATCCACCCCCGGAGGACAAGAATTAGTGCGCTTTTTCCTACTAACTTTGTTGTCCACCACCAGTACCATGGGAGATGCAGCAACACTACTAACATTGGCTTCTCCGTCCTCTTTTTCAACCAAAATCTCAACATCTCCCGACCCACAACAATTGTCACACGGCTCCGAAGAAGGAAACAGAAGCACTGCACCATCAGTTTCATTTACTATTTGATGGTTAACATCAGCACCTCCCCAATCTTCACACCATTTCTTTCCACCACCTTCCCACTCACCGAAACAACCTTCTTACCTACACCTTCCCATTGCTCACCATATTTTCTTCCTCCCCACCCCTCACTACCCCTTCACCTCTTCTTCTTTCTATTTTTTCTCCCTCACCCTCTACAACAACAACATGTCTCCCCCTCCCCTTGTCATTCTCAATTGCCACCGTCTTACCCCGCGCAACAGTGTCGCAATCGAAACGAGCAACCTTCGCCCATACTCGCAATTGACCAAACCAATTAGCATTCAAAGCTTTCAACAACTTATTCACATCTCTAACATTGGTATACCTCACAAATCCATAGACTTGACCATTTACATTGCGTTTCTTAGCCACATAAATATGATCCAACATCCCACATACCTCAAACTCCTTTCGCAAATAGAAATATGGTGAATGTTTTGGGAAATTTGTGATATAAAATGTAACAAACCTCTTAACTTCTGAAGCCATACAGTCTGCCTGACTGCCATGAGAAATGTCGCGATCAGCCTGCCGTAAGCCCGTAACTCATCGTCATACCGGTCGCGCGACCGTGCTACAACTGGCCATGAATTCAATCGATCGTCGTGCCCAACTAATCCCCCAGCCATAACCTTACCCTCTGCTTCCTCTGAATCCTGCACCCTGCTGCTAACCCTAGACTGCCGTAACCTCTAAACGACTTTCCTCTCGTTCCGCGAGCCCTTTTGCCGTCTGTCTCGTCCTCGATCATCCTGTCCCTGCACTTTTCGACGTCTCAGTCTCACGTCAATCCAATCTCCCCTATCCCCCCCCATTTGGTGGCTCCCTGCTTGGACCCCTTCCCCCTCTGATGTTCCTCACATCCCGCGAAAAAGAATGCCGACGCGATTGCCCTAGCCGGAGCCGAGAGCCACCGTCTCTCTCTCTCTCTCTACCTCTCTCTCAACATTTTTTTGTTGAAGTAAATATTTATTAAACTGTTTGCTAAAAAAGAACAATCTTAATGAGATAAATATTTTATTTGTATAAACTTATTTTCATTTACAACAAGATAGTGTAACAAATCTAAGCCATCTAATCATCGATTAACGACTAAGATTATTTTACTATATTCAATAATCTTGATATATAAACTGTCTGATCTCAAATCAACGTCCGAGATTGACTACAACTTAAAAATATGTGATTTTCCAAAGATCATGTCCAAGAAACACACAAACAAAACAAAATCTCCAACACCCAAAATTGCTTCGATGAGACGACACGGTATCTTCTAACTTAATCAAAGACATGCAACAACATTAAAACTCTTACCAAAGTTTATCGTTCATTGATCTCTTACAAGACTCAAACAATTAGTTGCGTTCGCGGAAGATATTAGTATTTTAAAAAAAAAACGGAACAATTTTTTTCCCTTCCCTGTTGACACCATTACCTTGTCTGAACCAAAATATAAAAAAAAAACAAAAATCATTGAAACAAAAAAACATAATCAGAAAACAAAAACAAAGAATCTAAGAAAGAAACAAGAATGGAAGCAATAGCAGAAGGACTATGGGGATTAGCAGACCATCACGAAAACCGAGGAGAAATAGCAAAGGCTGTTAAATGTCTAGAAGCAATCTGTCAAAGCGAGGTTTCCTTCTTTCCAATCGTTGAAGTCAAAACTCGTCTTCGTATCGCCACAATCCTTCTTCATCATTCTCATAACGCTAATCACGCTAAATCTCACCTCGAACGTTGTGTTAGTATCATCTTCCTTAACCCCTTGTTCGAATTTGTTTGTTTAGTGATGTTTTTTTTTATGGTTTTTTGTTTTTTTGTTGTTTTTGCTGTAGCAATTGTTGTTGAAGGGTATACCGTCTTGTTTTGAGTTGAAGTGTAGAGCTTATAGTTTGTTGAGTCAGTGTTATCATCTTGTTGGAGCTATTCAGCCTCAGAAACAGGTTTTGTTTAAGGGTCTTGATCTTGCTGCTTCTGCTGGAAATGGAAATAATGAGTATGTTTTCTATGCTTTTGATCTTTTAGTATTTAGGAATCAAGGTTTTGCATGTCGTTGCGTGTAGCGGATATAAAGTTGGTTTGCTGGTTGGGATGAGTAGTTAACGAGTGGAGTGATAAGGAGGTCAAGGGTTAGATCTGGATCCCCACTCCCAACAATTATTTGAGTAAAGACGCAATTTTTTTCGCGATCCATTTAGTCTCTTACAAAAAATAATAGCCAAATTAGTCCCTAGCATTTTTATACTGAAGGCAAATTAGTCCCCGGCTCATTATAACAGAGGGTCTAATTTGTCCCCAATTTGAAAATGTCAAGGGCTAGTTTGGTATTATTTTTTATCAGGGAGCAAATTGGGCCGCGAGAAAATTGTCAGGGACCAAATATTAACAATATTAACTTTGCTGTTTGAAAAAATACATATTGTTGTTGTGTGTAATTATAGATGTTGTGAAGTGGAAAGTCATTGTCCAATAGTGGTTAATACAGTTTCAGTCGTGGTTAAATTGCAGCCGTGAACCATTTTTTAAAACTATGGAATGGAATTTGTGCGTTGGTCAACAGTAGGGTTTTAAGAAAAGATTCGTAACTGCAATTTTGACTGCGATATCAAGGTTTTTGATATTTTTGCGGTTGTAATTAATATGAAGGAATGTGATGAGATCATGATTTAAAATCTTGGTCAAAAATGCCTTTTTTATAATTAGTTACCTAGCAAAAAACTGTTATGCTGCGGCCAAGCTAAAACAGTTTTGGTCATTTTCTAAAACCCCGATAGGTCTCCATCTTGTTGTGATCTTAGATATTGCGAAGAATTGCAATTAAATGTGGTTGATATAGTTTCAATGGCAGTCATATTGCGGTCACAGAGACCAAAAATCATGATTTCGTGACAAGGGTCACAGACATTTTTTTAAAACCTTGAATGGAATACCATCCTTTTTCAACAATAGGAGGGTTTTATGAAAAGCTTGGCAACCACAATTTGGGTTGTTGTATCAAATTTTTTATGTCTCTACAATCACAATTAATAACAAGTATTGCGGTTACAATCACAATTTGGTTTTTGTTATATCTTGCTTTCTTGGTTATCGGATTGATCAATATAACATCCTCATTTGCGGACAATACCTTTGTAGGTTGTGTACAAAAGGGCTTCTTACCCTTATTTGAATGAATATATATAATTATGATTTGCTTGCTATTTTGGACAATGTTAGAACATATTAGCATGTCTTTTTAGCTTTTGGAAAGGGGGTCAAATGGGCTTTTGAACAAAGCTAACATATTGTTGCTTTTGTAAAAAGTGCATTGGGAAGTTTATTTATTTCTGTTTGGTTCCTTTGGAATCTATATCAAACAGACTAGTTAGTACAACAAATAAGAATTGGGGGTAAAAACTGTAGTGTTCAATGATCAGAAGCAATATCTGAAACAGATGTTAAAAAACAGTACCGAACAATAGGGATGCAGAAGATCCTCCTCCAAGTCTAAAAGATTTTGTTATAATTAGTTACTCCGAGAGGGATGGGTAGCTCAACTGGTTTGAGCCAAGGGTTTAAGGAATTGGAGGACCCGAGTTCAAACTGTTCAAACTCTGGTGAAGGAGAAAAAAACTAACATTGGCCATTTCAAATAAAAACAGTTCCTTCCTAACATTTACTCTCTCTCTCTCTCTCTCTCTCTCTCTCTCTCTCTCTCTCTCCGTCCCTGCCTCTCTAATTACCTAACTGTTACTGCCATACGATTTAAGTGAGGTGTGCTATCACAGTAGAGATAGCTATAGATAGTTAATAATAGTTGTATGCTCCATCTATAAATTATGACAAGCTTGGTGCATATATTTATATGTTTTAAATTAACTTGAGAGTGTTTGTGTGTTAAAACAGTAGCTGTAGCATGTATGTATATGGTAAATACCAAAAAGTCTGGTTAGTATAAATGGAAATTCACAAATTGTAACTTTTACACCAGAGTGTAAATTATAAAGGAAATGTTTGATGTTTTTTCTTTCCATATCCCCTATCATTTATGCTTGTCCCTCTTTTCACACATTCATATCAATTGTTTCATACTAAATATCAAAACTCAATAGTAATTGTATACCTATACAGCTATACCTACATTTTCAGCTTGAAAATCACCTTTTACTTTTTCCACATGAGTATTCGTGTCTGATAATATATATGTCAAAGGTGTTCAATATATGATGTTGAATATTGATGAACAACTAGAAAGCTTAATTTTTTTTAATTCATAAATTCTGGGTTTGGAATAGTAAATTATTTATCTCATACTCTTATCACATATCTTTATAAATTATTGCCAATTTGACTGCATTGCATTGCATGTTCATAGTTTTTTGTTTATTTTGTTGAAGGATTTCAACAAAGTTGTGGTCTTGCAACTTCAACTCACAGCTTGCAAATGCTTTGTCAATTGAAGGAGACTACCGGGGTTCAATCTCCGCCTTAGAATGTGGATATGCCTGTGCTACTGAAGTACGCTACCCAGAGTTGCAGGTTAGTAGTGAAAGGTTACAAGAAAAGACATCTCCTTTGCTCCCTTCTTTGCTCTTTGCATCCGATTCATTAGTTTACTTAATTCTTACAACTAATAGGTAGAACCTTCTGGAAGCTTTGTCTTTAAAATACCAAAAGCCCTAAAATAACCTTTTTAATAATTTTTTTAATGAAGTTATAACTTAAATACAATTAAAACTTGATTGAAAATTTTAAACGAATAAATTCCTCTTTTTTCCTTCCCTTATTCTTAAGTCATCACTTTCATCTTTTATACCTGCTTCTATTATGACAATTTTACTTCTTTTCACACATGTTGCATGTGTGCAAGGCTCTAGTTTGCTAAAATAAAGGGTACTCCAATTGTGCTTTTAGTTTGCTATAATAATGCCATCTGACTGTCTGTAATTCCTTGTTTTATCATAATGGACCAGATGTTCTTTGCCACTTCATTATTGCATGCCCACCTCATGCAATGGGATGATGATAATTTGGTTGAGCAAGCTGTTAATAAATGCAATGAGATTTGGGAGTCAATTCAGCCAGATAAAGTGAGTGCAAATGTTCTTTAGCTTCTTGCTTTTCTGTGTGTAGACACTATACACACAGACATGTGCATGTTTGCAACTGAACTCTTCCATGAGTCCTTTTTTAACTTAATCTAACGCTTTCCCTCTTTGCTTCCACACAATCCTCAGAGACAACAATGCCCTGGCTTGCTCTTTTATAATGAATTACTGCACATATTCTATCGTACGCGGGTATGTGATTACAAGAATGCTGCACCCCATGTTGACAATCTGGATGCTGCTGTGAGGGCTGAAAAGAGGCAAACACAACATATGCAAGAGCTAGTGAAGGAGCTCAGTGTCTTAGATCAAAGTCTATCCAGGTCTGATCTTCACTACAGGGAAAGGGCAGCGTTGTCTGAAAAGCAAGCAATGATTCAAGAACAGCTGAGAAACATGAATGGGTTCAGTTCATTTGGGAGGGACTCTCTTGAACCAGTATATTTTGGGAATGGCAGAAGGACACTAGGAGATAAGCTTCAGTTAGCACCACCTCCTATTGATGGGGAATGGCTTCCTAAAAGTGCTATCTATGCACTAGTTGATCTGATAACTGTTGTATTTGGGCGCCCAAAAGGACTTTTTAAGGAGTGTGGAAAGCGCATACAGTCGGGGATGCGTATAATTCAAGGTTGCTCAGCAACTGTTTTTGCTATTTGTGTTTGCATAAATTTTACTTCTTTTGGCTTTGGATTGATTTATTGCTTGTGGCATATATCATTAGACTGCAAATACAAGGGCTAATTTTGAATCGAAAATAAAAACTGGCTATGATATATGAATCAAATATGTATTAATATGCTGTCCAAATTAGTCGCTGATGATTTTTTGTGTTGTCGAGTTATACCTTTTTACTTGCACTTTCACTGCCTATCATCGTTACTACTTGCCAGATATTCTATATGTCCAACCACAGCCGTGGAATGTCTTTATTGTTGGTTTCTAGGATTTAATGTTAAAAGCATTTTTGAAACATCATTTGATCAGAAGCATAACTCCTTTGGATTATTCTTTCTGAAAGCGTCATCAATGAGTTGATTTGTTTCTGTTATTTGCGCAAATGGATTTCCTTATTATTCATTGCTGTTGTGCATTGCTGTGGAGACCGAGTAATTCTTGCCGCTTTTGACTCATTTTCCTTATGGAAATAATTTTTCTTTCTTGCAGATGAGTTATTGAAGCTTGGAATTACTGATGGTGTCAGAGGTGATATTCATTATTCTTATTTTACCTACAAGATTTTTATGCTTTCATGCAAACAACGATTCATATGAAACCTTGTTGAACTTTCTTATTTATCAGAAGTGGACTTGCAACACTCTTCTATCTATATGGCTGGAGTATACTTAATGCTACTAATTCAGTTTCTTGAAAACAAAGTGGCCATAGAGCTCACACGAGCAGAATACGCTGAAGCGCAGCAGGTTGGTTATGTCCCTGTTGTGTTTATATGTTTGGGTTCCTGTTGTATATTGTTTGAGCCCTAAGGACGATCAATGCTATTAACGGCTTATTGTGGTTCATGATGACAGGAAAAAAAAATCAAAGTATACTAAAAATGTTGTAGAACACATTTAAAAACACAAGTAGAAAAAATAGAAGCCCTTTAAACAATGAAGACAAAAAAAATCATATAATAGAAACTCAACAACAAATAAAAGTAGGACAAGGATAATATTCTTTTTGCAGAACAGAGACTGAGAAACTCACAATTTACAAACAGAGAAACAGTGTGAAAGAAATAGAGAGAGATAGACAGTAAAAGAGAGAGATATGCATAGCAGAATAAGAGGACAAGAAAGGAATTGAGAAACTTAGAAAATATGGAAAAATACATAATACAAAAGGAGGAAAACAAAACATGGTTTGCTTGTAACAATGATATACTTGAGAAAACTGAAGTCATTGGCGATAGGCTACGCACTGGAGATGTGCTGTTCACCAAAGATGGGCAATTGAGAGATGATAGAGATGTGTGGGTGAGAGGCAACAGAGAAGTGCAAGTGATAGATGGCTAAAACATTCAGTGAGTTGAGTGTAAAATAGGTTTTTAGCGTTTAAAAACAGTTTGGATTTGTTTTGCTCATCTTTATTTTCTTTTTTATGTTGATTTGGTGCTTTTTCTGCCGTCATGGAAATAGTGACTTACATGTAAAAGCCACCCCAACATGGCTGCTTCAAAGTGGCATTTTGGCTCAAAATTGCTATGCCATTCTCTCATGACCGTCATTTAAGAATGAGGGTGGGATTGAGAAGATGTGATAGCTTGCATTTTATTCTGTTAAACTTCAAATCTCATTTAATATCCACCTTATTAGGTGGCTTGCTTCTGGTGATATTTTTCTTGTAATATTTTAGTGGATTTGAAAAGTTGGCTGTGAATTTGCATCCTGTTATACTTCAAATTTGAAATAATTAATGGCATTCTGTGCAAATTTTCAGGCTTTGTTATAGATATAAAATTGTTTAGCATAGTGGATTTGAAAAATCGGCTGTGAATTTGCATCCTGTTATATTTCAGATCTGAAATTTATTAATGGCATTCTGTGCAAAATTCAGGCTTTGGTACAGATGAAAAATTGGTTCATGCGGTTTCCGACTATATTACAGCCATGTGAATGCATCATTGAGATGCTTAGAGGCCAATATGCTCATTCTGTTGGCTGTTATAACGAAGCCGTCTTTCACTATATTGAAGCAGTAAAGGTATATATAGGATATATCTATAACATATATGTGATATTTTGTAGTGATCAAGATGTAGTCTTTTCAGTTTTTTCAATTGTGATACATTCATATGCTGCTTTAGCCTATATCTTACTTAAGATCACAATAAGGTTTTTTGTTTAGATAATGATATGAACTGTTGATGTGGATAACTTAATGGTCATCCAAAAATAACTTCATATTTTTGTGTAGCTCACGGACAGCAAATCAATGCAAGCTATGTGCCAAGTTTATGCAGCTGTTTCTTATATCTGCATTGGTGATGCTGAATCTAATTCACAGGTTTAGTTGTCCCTCTAATTTAATTGGCGCTACTTACTTTTTCTAATGCAGGTGGATCCCATGGACATTTTTTTTTTATTAACCAAAACATAGTTTGCCTGCAGGCACTTGATTTGATTGGGCCAGTTTATGAAGTAATGGATTCTTTTGTAGGAGTTAGAGAGAAAACTGGTATTCTCTTTGCTTACGGACTTTTATTGATGAAGCAACAAGATCTACAAGAAGCAAGGTAGTTTTTCGTGTAATTTTGTTCAAATTCGATCAGGGTTTTCTGTCTGGATCTGAGTCTCCAATTTATAGTCTTGTTTGTTTGGCAAATGTTTCTACTTTCTATAACTATTTGATATAAATGTTTTAAATCCATGCAGAAGATTTCTCCAAAACTTTGGTTGAATTTATCTGCAAATACAAACTATAACATTGACATGTTTCTGCTTTGTCTGCACCACAACTATCATTCTTCAATTTTCTTAGAAATCGTGGTTAGGCCTAACACAACCCCACAAAACCGGCTTGTGAGGTGAGAATTTCCCCCACTTATAAACACATTGTCAGGTCATCTTCTATCCGATGTGAGACTCTTAACACACCCCCTCACGACCAGCACTATTGGGCTTGGTTCGTGGACATAAATGATGGGTGGCCTGATAACGGAAACCTGATAGCAGGTGGCCCAATGGATCTTGAAGAGGCTCTGATGTGGGACTCTTAACACACCCCCTTACGACCAGCACTATTGGGCTTGGTTCGTGAACATAAATGGTGAGTGGCCTAATGGATCTTGAAGAGGCTCTGATACCATCTTAGAAATCGTGGTTGGGCCTAACACAACCCCACAAAACCGGCTTGTGAGGTGAGGATTGCCCCCACTTATAAACACATTGTCAGACCATCTCCTATCCGATGTGAGACTCTTAACACACCCCCTCACGACCAATACTATTGGGCTTGGTTCGTGGACATAAATGGTGGGTGGCCTGATAACAGAAACCTGATAGCAGGTGACCCAATGAATCTTGAAGAGGCTCTGATGTGGGACTCTTAACAAATTTGTTCAAAATAACTTATTCTGGTTTAGATTATTTTGTGTTCAAAATAGCTTATCATCTAAAGCTTTCTGACAGATGTATTTATTTCTCCTTTCCATTTCACCAAACAGCAAGTGCACCAATTTGTTTGCCCCTAACGTGCTATACAGTGCATGTAATCACAATGTTCTTCTTATTATTTTTTTTTAACAAAAACATTCTTCTTAATTCTTATGTTTATTATTGATATATTTTACCTACATTTATTGATTGATAAACTTCATATATATATATAAGATCCCCAGTCTAACTGTTGACCCTCGATTCTTTTATTTCAATGGTTCGATTAATTAAACATTACATGGGCACAAACAATAAGAATAGTTTTTGTGCCTTAGTTTGATGTTTCTATTTCTTCCTCTTTCCTCTATGTTGCAATTTTTTTTGTAGAATTCGCTTGGCGAAGGGATTGCAGCTGACACATACTTATTTGGGGAACCTTCAACTTATTTCCCAATATTTAACAACCCTCGGCAGTTTGGCCATTGTATTGCGTGACACTGTACAAGCCAGGGAGATTTTGAGATCGTCTTTGACCTTGGCAAAGAAGCTTTGTGATGTTCCTTCTCAAGTCTGGGTGCTGACTGTTTTGACAGGTACTTCTCATAATAGTTTTTTTTTTCTTGTAGCATCATTTTTATTACTTTTAAATGTGCCCAAGTTATAGTTTGGGAAATAGATCACACTATTTTATTTTTTGTCTGTATTTAGATAGCTTCCACCATGTCTTTCATTTCTTGCAGTTTTCTCTGTTCTGGTTTGTTGATAAATGTTGTTTAAGAGTGCCTGGTATGTAAAGTCGGGTGTCTTTTATCTCTGAACTGCATGGGCTGATTGTCTAATTCTACAGAAATCTTTTAATTGTTTGAGTATTACTCTGCATGGTATTCTAGGCCAGATTCTTTATCGGTTTTATTTGTCCAAATGATCTGCAAGAGGTTTACAGATGTAAAGGCACTTTCTTTTCTGTGATTAGGTCAACCCTGATTCAATCTTGTTCACAAAGTAATTCATTCTGTTGTTGATATGTGAAATTTTGTCATGGGTAATAGTGGAGAGAGAAAGTGGTGAGGCAAATTTTTATGTGTTGATCTGTGAGAAGAAAATATTTTCTCAAGGATCCTGTAGATATGCCGAGTCTTCTCTTTGTAAAGAGCTGATATGGCTCGTTTGCTGGAATGCATTTATCACTCTTTTATTTGTAGTGTTTTATCAATTGGTCGGACCTGCCATATTCAAACCATCAATCTAAGGGTATCATTGTTTGGAACAATTGATCCCAGCCATGTTCAGCCTCGTTACTTAGGCTCAAAGACCATTTGGACCGGCTTTTTCTGGTCATATAAGCTACTTTAAAACTAAAATTTAAAATAAATAAAAGGGCTTTGAATATAAAGCTGAAGTTGTTTGATAATTATTTTTATTTTTTAACTTAAAATTTAGTTTTAAGCTAACACATGTCTGGTAAAATGTTTTATAAAAGCTAAAATCTTACCACAAAAACCCTTTCTGAAAGAAATATTTAAAAGTACCGAGTTTTGTCGGTGTTCTTTATTATTTCAAATCAACAATTAGTTTTTAATGAAAAAAATGGAAATCAAAGAAACAACCAGTCTCACTAATTGATACTGAATTTATAAACGAGGGACCTACAAATGGATTTGGCTGTGGAGAGATAGAATTTGAGATAAAGATAGAATACCAAATAAGTGATATAATTGGAAAACGTTGTAGCTATAAGCATAAAAAACAGAAAAAGAATGTGATAAAGATTTATGGGCTGACAAGAACCTGCAGCGAGAATTTTAATGGAAGAAAGTAGGAGCCAAGCGAGAGCAATCAAGCAACACTAATAATGTTGTAATAAAAAAAAATTAGGTGTGAACAAGGCTAAAGCCTAATATGCAAGGGAAGGCGCCACAAAATAACGTACCGTAGGTGAAAAGGTGAATAAGTAGATGATAAAATAAATCATTGAAGTGTGTCAGTAGGATTCGAAGACTGAGATACTGATAAAAAGTTTCGTAAGTTGTTTGATAAGTTCCTCCCATCTTCTCTGAAAGTGCCTTATTTCTAGTTTTTATGTGTTAAGATAAGCTCCTTTTTTTTTTTAATAAAGATCCTTTTAAAAATTCTGTTTGGCCCACTCTCTTTCAAGGAGAAGAGAAGGTAAAAAAAGGCGTGGCCAGACGAAGCCTCAGAATTCAGCATTCTATCACTGTCTCAGAATTCTGCCATGGAAGGTTAATCCATAAATGGTTATGGGCTATGGCATTTTACCTTAGATCCACATTCCGTATGGAATAAAAACTATTCTAGCTTTACAGTTTGTTGGTGAAAGCAAAGTGAGAAAGTGATAACATAAGGAAAATTTGAGGATGACACTCGTTCATTCATCAAATGAACATACATACTCCCTCCGGTCCTTATTATAAGAGAATTTTTTTAAAAAAAATTTGGTCCTATTTATAAGAAATGTCACAGCTTTTAAGGTGTATTTATTGTTAGAAAGACTTTTCTATCCCTCGTTTAATATTTCACATTTTAATATTAGTGGATGTATTTAATGTTTCACATTTTTTTGAGGGTATATTTGTAAAAGTATTAAAAATGCTACATTAATTAATGATTTTATTGGTTTTGATGTTTTTTGGTTTTGTTTCTTATAATAAGGACCGGAGGGAGTATATATGATTCGTAATGTCAGTTCTGGTAATAAGTGATAACATAAACTCCCCTAATCCCTTGATTCAAGAAATCTACAAGAATTGCAATGAAAAAGTAAGCTTAATTACAATGCTTAATACACATCTTCCTAAAACACATAGTTTTCCCCACACGTAGGATAATCCTTTTTAGTAACCCCTCCCCCTGTTTTAAACTATTCTATAAGTTGATTGTATTCTTAGTGAGTTGTTATTTTTTCATACCCTCAATACCTCGTTAATATCTGATTTAGTATAACTACTCACAAAAAATTTCCCCCCAGTTCCTCTCTCCTTGTGCTCATTTCTAACCTTGCTAATCTTATCAAGGAAGCAGGTTCCCTTCAAAGTCAGGATTTCATCATGTGAATTGGATTAACTTAATTGGTATTAGTGATCTGATATAGGTCTGTAGATTCTGTAGGGAATCATTTCCTGATATATGTGTCAGTGTTTTAGCAGATCAAAGGCCACATTCATTTATTTTTACACTGTTCTCCTGGTGCTTATAAAAAAGACATTGTTCTCCTGACAAGAATTTGAAGTTTCCCTCAAAAAAAAAAAAAAAAAGAATTTGAAGTTATCATTGCTTAACCAGAGTGAGAAATTCAAGATAATAGGGGAAAGTGTAGCAAATAGATTCTTTATAATAAGGAAAAACCATAGAGGAAATGTTTTGTGAACTGCAAGTATTACTGAATGACTGAATGTGTGTTGATTTTATCCATGGTTGTCAAACTCCTCACTTAACTCATAAAATCGTATGGATTTATGACTCTAGTTATCAAAGGTGAGTCAGCTTGCTTACAAAATTGTTAAACTTAGGCAGTTTTTTTAGATTCACATAGAATCACAAGTTTGAGGGTGTTTGAACTAGTCAATAACATAATGGTTATTTAATCCCATGCATGCCTAATATGACAATGGCCAAGTTTTTTTGTTTGAAAACCTAAAATGCTACAGTTGAATGATAAGGCTAAGTGGTGCAGAAAACATTAACTTCCGTGTCGCCATGGTAGTTAAAATCGCGATTCAATTCATAAGCCCGCTCGATCTTACAATCGTCTACGATTTGAGTCTATGGAGATTTAATGAGTTTTCATAGAATCATGTTTGAAAACTTTGATTCAAATTTCAAACCATTGTGCAAGTATTTATACAGGACTAACTCGGTAATTGGCTGACACACTAGCTGTCAGATAGTGGCAACTTTGATAGACGAGCAGGGATGGATGGATGTGTTTTCTTCATTTCTTTATTGTAAAAATAAAAAAAAAAATTGTCTGAATATACTTATTGGTTCTTGCAGCTTTATATAAAGAATTAGGAGAAAGAGGAAACGAAATGGACAATGCTGATTATCAGACAAAAAAATCTGAAGACCTGCATAAGAGGCTGGCTGATGCACAAGCGTCCATTTATCATATTGAAATAGTAAGCTCATCTTGACAAAGCAGCACTATTTCTGATTCTCTGTATTTGGATTTTTTGTTAATTATATTTTGGTTCACCGTTTTGATTAACAGATTGAGAGAGTAAGATTTGAAGTTCCACAATTACATGAGTTGGAAATCAAGCGTGCAATGGCAGGCCCAAGCATGGGAGTTAATAATCTTGATATTCCAGAATCTATTGGCCTGCCAGCACCTACACCCGTTCCATCATCAATGCTAGTTGATATAGATGGTAGTGGTAGAAGACGTGGAAAACAGAGAATTTAGTGTTTTCCTCATGGAAGTGAACCCGGTATATTATTGTGAATTAATTATTATAGGTAATTGCTCCAAGGTGCAAGCAGGTTGAAGAGTTTCATCAGAAAAGGTTTCCATCTTACCTCAAGGCTATCTGTCAAGTATGCATCACTGTTTAAGATCCTGTACAGTTAATAATTTAGTATGTACTCATTAAGTTACATGAGCAGGATAGATGGTAGAACTCACTGGTTGAAATGTTAACATTATAATAATAGGGTTTTTGTTCTATCAAAAGAGAAAAAAGTGGAGTAGGTTTTTTAAGGTAGTTAAGTTAGAATTTCTTGTGTTCGATTCAGCTATTTATAGCACTTTTTTAGTTCACAGATGTCAATTTGCTTTATCCTTTAGTGATGTTATAGTGGAAATCAATTGGAAGAGTGTTAAACATGTAGTAGAATTTAATGTATAGCACATTTGGATGAAATGTGACAAAATTAAATATTTATCGTCGACTAAGAATTTCATTTGCACTATATCCTTTTATTTGGAAGGAATTTGCACTATATCCTTTTCCTGTCTTTGTTTACTGCAATGCAATAGAGTTTCTAGAGCTGAGGTATTTTATTGTTCAAAGATTGAAAAATAGGAATGATATGTTGTATTATGTGTTTTGTTTGATAATAGTACTTCTCTCACGAGTTTATAGTGTTTTTTCTTTTCATCACAACTTTCGAGTCATTCTTCAAACCTTAGGCTTATGCCAACAATGAAGATTCTCGTTAGATATTAGACTCCATGTGGTCTTGTGGAGCACTTTCCTCGACACAATGTCTTGGTTTTTGACGTGGCCATTCTAACAACAACCTTAAATAAAATAAAAAATCACAACATTTTGTGTCCTAACCCTTGCCTTGAGAAATCCCAAAGATACAATCAATACTCAATATTTGCTTTGCAAAATGTGTAATTGATACTTCTATGATTGACAAGTATTTCCATAAATTTTCGTACGTATTTTAAGCATAGTTGTTATCATTCAGACACTTTTAAAGATGTCATCCAAATTTAGATTCTCTTCGACAAAAACTTCTCTATATCCTTTTACAACATTTCATTTCTATCTCTCCCTAATCACATCATTTTTTCCATGTTCTCCATCCTTCCGCTCATTTTTGTTGTTGAGAAAGATGCAATGAGAGAGGATCTAAACCCCACTTATTCTAAAAGTATGTCACGTTCAACATGCTTACTATGATGTTATTAAGTTCGGTTCTTCAAAAAAAGCAAACTACATTTTGTTTGTATGACTGACACAACTACATTTTGTTGGTATGACTGACACAAACAATTTTTTAAGCTATCCTGAAGTGTATATCATCATCTTACTTAACAACATTGAATTCCTCTTATTCTAATGTATATGAATTCCTCTCATTCTATCGCTCCTACCCTCACTATCCATGTGTCGCATAACATATGCTCCAACCCTTAGAAGTAGAAATATGGGTATGAGTATTAGATAATGTGTCCAAGCAGATATAAGATTTTAAGCAAGGTCCATGTCGCATACTTCAATTAGTTGGTAATTGAAGGAAAGAGTGATTAAGAGGTTAAATTGTAATAGGAGAAATTGTAAGAACCCACACGAGCATCTATAAAATATAAGGATAGTTTTATTTTTGTTTTTATTTTTTTTTACAAATTTGACATTTTTTCACTCATGTCAATGTGTGCTTAGCTCTTCTAAACTTTAAATTAATAGTAATTAGGACAAAACTTAGGTACAATTTTTTTTGTGCTTTCCGTATGGTTCTTAACTAAAAATATAATTTTTTTGGATATAACAAACCTTGAGAAAATTATGGATTTAAGGAAATCATGGTGAATATAGTTAAAAACCATACGAAAAGCACCCAAAGAATTGTACCTAAGTTTTTTCCTAGTAATCAATCTATAATTGTTAGTTTAAATTATATTTTATTTGTATATTTAACTTTTAGTAATTTTTTTAAAATTTCGTAAATCA
>WNNG01000142.1:0-16402 GCA_018208015.1 Medicago ruthenica
GCTTGAGTAAAACCCTAACATGGTGGTTTTTGTTAAGGCCATCATGTTGTGTGCGTATGTGTTATATAATGCTTGGAATGGCTGTTAGGAACTAATAGAGTGTGTCTAAGGTTTTGAAAGTGGATTTGGACTTAATAATATTAAAGACTAAGGTGTGGGAAGTGATGAATATGTTTGAAATGGATAAGTTATCAAAATGTGTGGGTTTTCCTTTGAAACCCTTATGTGTTTGAGATTTTGGTATGATTGCTTGGTTTATTTGAGATTGTTGAACATGGTTGAGTATATACATGTTGTGTCTTATGATCTGGCCATGAGAGCCTAGTGTTTGTGTTTGTTGTTGTTGTGATAATTGTCAGGGTGCTGATAATTAGTTGTGTTAGTAAGTATAGTGATAAGTGTACACTAATATTAGTGAATATGTAGTGTAAGTATCATATATTTGCTAAGTGAATCATCATGCATTTCATGATTGTATGATACCCGGTACGGGTTATTAGATGATATCCGGTGCGGATATGAAATCCAAGAGTGCTTGGTTATCAAGAGTGCTTGGTAAGGATATAAGTTTATCCAAAATGATTTGGTACCACATGCATTAGAGAATGCATTTGAGGCATGCATCCTTTGTGACATTAGTGTTCATTTAGGAATTATGTGTGCATAATGGTTGCTAAGTGATAATTGTTATTGATGAGTTTTGTGCTTTGTCAATTACGTGTTGTGTTTTGGTTATGTATAATAATGTGTTATTTATACATGTTTATTTGTTGTGATACTAACACTCTCTGTTTTGTGTTATCTGCTGGATCTTTGGGAATCCAGAATATCAGGTTGACGAGACTATTGTCGAGGAGTAGCATTTTGCTGTTTAGGAGCCTGCGTAGTGGTGAGGGCATAGCTTAGCTATCCTTACTTTTTTTTTTTGTACTAGGTGTTGTATCCTAGTTAGAGTTTAGGGCTCTGATAGTTGTAACACTACTTTGGGTATCTGAACGTGTATGTATAAATTTGGCAATGGTCTCTGTTGTAGATTTGCCCCTTTTGAAAATCTTATGTATATATTTTTGTATATTATATGCATGCTTGGTTATAAGCTGTTTGTTATTTTTCCGCTGCTGTATGTGAATCAAATATATTTTGATCTGTTGATGTTTATGAAAATGCGTTTTCATTATGTGTAACTTCCTATGTCCTTAACGTTTTTTTTTATTAAAGTTAATAATCGGCGATTAAGGGTTAGGGTGTACAGATCACACTACATCAATAGTTTCAAGGATTGTTTGTTTAGAATGAACAATCGGATCTTTGATGCTTCACCAGATTCGGATATCGAAGCTCAATCTCACGAATTGTTCAAATTCACAACAATCTTTTGAAAACAATTGACGAATGATACAACCATAATAATACAACTCTTGTATAGTTAGGTAACCTAATACGACGATCAAACATCAATAGTTTTAACAATTGTTTGCTCAGTATGGACAACCGGATCTTTGATGCTTCACCAGAATCGGATATCGAAGCTCAATCTCACGAATTGTCTACAAATTCACAATCAATCATATTAAACCTAATGAACGAATGAGACAATCAATATATCACATATATTGATGTCGTATCAGAATCATATATCACATATATGATATCGATCAATCAATTTTAATTAATATTTAGTAAAATAATTTTACAAGATTAATTTCAAAATAAATATGAAACATTTATTTATACATATCACATATATACAAAATATGTTCTGATTTTATTTCAAAATTAAATCAATAACCCTTATCGATTTTAATTAGTTTGACTCATGCGCTGGATTTAGTGATATCCAATATCACGTTTCCTTTCAAAAACGAAACTATATGCTAATCAATTTCAATCATATTAAAACTGATAAAGCATCAAATCATGTTACAGAACCAACATATTTGAATTCAATGATTTAATTAGAACCAAAAGCTCTGATACCACTGAAGGGATTTAAGAGGGGTTTTTCAAAAAATTTAATCCTCTTAGCGGAACAAATCCCATTGAAACGGATCTTGGTTAAATCATTAATCACAAATCAAACACATACTTCAACACTTTAAGGATTCATGTGTTTACCTCTTGAAGAGGAGAACCTTTGTGGCAGAATTGTTTCTGATCACGAGCAAAGCAACGTAGCGATGCCTCTATTCAGTCCACACAAACAGAACTTCTCCGATGACCAGTGCTAGCCAATTCCAATGGAGATTCAGAGAGAATAGGGTTTAGAGAGCGGCGGCTAGGGTTTCACAACTTTCGTGAATTAGGTTAAGCATTTCAACAAAAGTCTGTAATGCTTCACCACAAGGGTTCTATTTATAGAACCACTTGTGTGGTCAACAAGTCAAGCACTTAAATACACCGTACCTTACGGTGCACCATATTTCACTTAAACACACCGTACCTTACGATGGACCGCGTTTCTCTATTTCATAAATTAAATAATAAGTCATACTTAATTATTTAATTACTAATAAATCCTACTTATTATTTTATAAATAAGTCTTACTTATTTATTTCTCTCATCTATCTGTCATTTGTGTGTGACCCCTATAGGTTCCCGTAACGTTGGCAATAATATTAAATCACTTATTTAATATTATAAACAGTGAGCGGTATCTAGCAACACATCACTGCTACCCAAGTGACGAGAATGTCATGTGATCTGACGAAACCTTTCCGTGATAATGATCATGTGTATAATTATCCTTTTGCCCTCATGTCTATATTGAACGCAAGGCATAAACCGTGTCATCCTTGTCTAGTTCAATATTGGGCCCATAGACATTTCTCCTGTTATGCAGGAGGGGCAAATTCCATCTAGGTCACTCATGTCCCTCAGCATGATTCATGGAGTACCCATCAACCAACTTTATAGTCATCCTATTACAGACAACGTTTGAATGGTGATAAAGCACTTGACTCCTACATCTAGGGTACATAGTGGTTTCAGGTCAAAGGGTGGAATACACCACTATCACTATGAGAATATCTTATGACACTTTTCATAACTTTTACTATGTAGTATTCTCATGGCGGGTCAATCCAGTATAAATATTACTCATAATATTTATACCTATGTGAAGACTTGATAACTCTTTATTTATACCTACGTCAGTTTTACCGTAGCCCCACGGTGGGCGCCAACTGTACTGGCAGTGAGTACAATGTATGAAACTAGGGTTCTGGAAACTAGGGTTTCTCTGCTCTCTTTTGGTCCTCCCTTTGGGAGTCATCCCAAGGTTACTATTTGTAGCCTCTCTTTGGCCTACCCGGTCATGGTTTTGGGCACAAATCGTAAAGGGCCAAAACCATGACTAGGGCGCCCTCGTAAGCTGCTGAGGGCGCCCCCAGAGGGTGCCCTTTAGGAAGGTCACCTAGGGCTATTTGTGACTATAAAGTGGGCCCTGCGCCCTCCTGGGGGGCGTCCAGCCTTATTCCAAGGGTTCACACCCTTGTCTTTAGGATCTCAAGTCCTAGATGGTGAGATCTACGGTCCAATATATATATATATATATAAAAGTCATGATACAAAGCCAAATCCAATCAAAATAGATTGGCTATTAGGGCTTACTCCAACAGGAACACACTTCATTGATACAGAGATAATGTTCATACACCACTTTTTCTTTTCTTTTTTGCAATTTGGTTTTGTGCCCCGCGTTGGGTTCGCCAGATTGTGCCTGTGGTGGATGAGGTTGTTTGCTTCAGTTCTTCGTTTATTTTGTTATATACCCGTTAGGGTTGTTGCTAAAAAGTGTAGTTTGATATTGGTTGTATTCCCTTTAAGGGTTGTTTTGCACTTTTACTTGATATCACTCGGTCAGGTTTACGTCACCCTATGTCCAACCTGACCACACATGTTTTATATTTTTAATTAATATTTTATCTATTATATACGTATATAAATCCAAACCAAATTAGAAACATGTTACTTATTAAATTCATATAGATTGAAAAATGACAACACATTTTAAGTTTTTTTTGTTTTGACAGTTTTAATATATTAGTTTTGTATTATGGTATAATTGGTGTGTAAGACTTGCATGTACACGTACTTTTTTAATCGAATGCGAGACTTTAGTCACTCATATATTTATTATATTTTACTAAGTTCTCAAATAATTGGTGTGTAAGACTTGCTTGTACCCGTACTTTTTTAATCGAATGCGAGACTTTAGTTACTCAAATATTTATTATATTTCAGTAAGTTCTCAAATATTTTTGTAAATTTCCTTTTTTAGTGTACCCTATTTAATAATATAAATGCATAAGAAGTGTTATTTGGTGCGATGGATATAGCAACGAAAACCAACGAATGGACAAATGTAAAGAGGGAACAAATATAACTCAACATTTTGGCGGAAATCACACAGGTTAGTGAGGTAAAATAACTTGCCCACTCTATTCGTTGTATCTCTTTGATGCTTTGCTCATACCAACAAGCATTTATCTTTTATAATATATTATAATTGACTTTTTTTTCTTCTTTAAAAAAATAAAGAATATTTGACTTTTTTCTACAGGGCATTTAATATATTTTTGACTTAATTACTCTAAAAATGTATCTTTGACATAATTAGAAATCAAACAAAAATATCAGACTTAATTAGATTTGACTTAATAGGATTTGACGTTTTGTTAGGAGATTTAATTGGATTTGACTTAATTAAATTTATTTCCACTAGAAAAATAAATATTACGAATTTAATATCACTTGTGTGCAATATATATAACAACCAAACTTGAAAATATAGCAATTACAATAGTAGAAGCATCATGACACTTCAATCCCTTGTTTTTATTCTCATTGTTCTGTTGGCCTTATCTGTCACAAATCAAGCTATACCATCAATCGATTGGAGCCCCGTCGACATCAATGATCCCCACGTCGTAGATATTGCAAAGTTTGCTGTTACAAAGTACAACAAACGAGTTTTTGCAGAGAAGCTGATATTCGAAAAGGTCATCAATGGTGGATCCAAAAATGTGATTGATGGGACCTACTACCGCCTCACTCTTTCCGCACGCGGTATTTCTGCTTCTCACAATTATATAGCTAATGTGTTTGAGAAGCCATTGGAGCACTTCAGACTTCTCACTTCTTTTGATCCTATTCATGATTAAAGAGTATTAAATGTTGATTCTTATATATATGATCTTATAGCAATAAAAGTTTATGTTTTTTATATATGAATGAATGGATTGTGGATTTGTCATAGACCATTTCTTTCATCCTAAAAAATAAGTATGTGTCATTCCTTAAAATTAACCTAACTTGAAGAAACGGCCATTCCTTAACGAATTTCCTTGATGAAACGGTCATTCCTTAACAAATTTCATAAGAGAATATTATTTATTTGTTAATAATTATTTAATGATATTGATATTGTAATTGGATTTATATACTTAAAGTGAATAGTTTGTAAACTGATAAAAATTAATAACTGATATTTTTGTCAGTCATGATCTGTAGCCACAGTGGACAATTTTCCTTGCTCCTTATACGATGTTGTGTCAAGTACTAAACACGATTGGCCGACTAGGATAATGTGTCGAATGTACAAAACCACATGTTGACCATGACTTCTTGATGACCTTTTCTTAGAGGTGGTATTCGGAGACATCCAACTTTGAGTTAGGATCTCTCCATTTCGAATCTTTTCTATTTCATCTACGATATAAACCAATCAAACCCCTTTCATTCTATAGCACACGTGGCATATTATTGATCTAATTTGCATTTATTAGTTTTCTAATTCACATTAGATGAATATCCGCTCTTCTTCATCGAAAATTAAAATGCAAATCAAATCGTATAAAAGTTAAAGTAACGAATTTCAAATTTGGTTAAAAATAAACTAGCATTAATGTATGGTACAAAAACTTACACTATTCAGAAAATATGAGTATTCTTTAAATCTAATATCTTTTTTATTCGGTTGTGTTTCCACTTTACCTCTTTTATTCAAGGTTATTATATTTGTTTTTACCCTTTTTTGTGAGCTTCAATCTTAATGTGAACGGAAATTTTTTAATTTGTCTGATCAGAGGGAGTTTCGAAGACATTAGTGTTATTGCTACCTTCCACAACAGAGAAGTAGTTGATTAAAATTTTAACGAATACGATTTTTATATCTTTTGTTGTTGACAAAACTCTGTGCGTAGTTACTATAAAGATTGAAAGTGTCAAAACAAGAAAAGTAAATTCAAGTATCTACTATCAAGTGATAAATCTGTCTTTCATATTTCTACTAATATTTTTCACAAATAAACATATTTGGCATAACTAAATCTAAATCATTAGAGTAACTAAACATTTTATTTAGAAAATAAAAGAGTATATAACTAAACATAAAAATACACTAACTTGTAAAAAAATTAAATAAATTAAAAAAAAATCGGTAGCCAAGGCCGCCCTAACGTGACAATACCCTCCACCCATGTAATTTGGACGCAGATATAGGATTGTAATTAATTATATCAATCATATAATTTCTTCTTTAAAAGTCTAATGAAGGTAGTGTCAAAAGTTTTACACTTATTTGGTATCAAAATTAATCTCCTAAAATTCAAAGCACAACAAAGTATAGAAATTAAGTATAATAATTTTTGAGGTATTTCCTCTCACAAAAAAACAGAAGAGATTCTTGTTTCTTTTTGAGGTAGTTGATATTAGGAACTCCATAAAAAATCAATGACAACTTTAATCTTTCTAACAACAAGGTACATCCAATTTCTTGAGAGCTTAAAAACACCGGTTAGTTAAACAAAAGAGACAAATACAATTTTGTCTATTATGCTCTTGATGGCCGTGGAGTGCAAATATGAAGAGTCGGTTTGTAACGGAGAAACACTGTTGGATAAGGTGAGGTCACTGGAGAAGGAATTGCAAGAAGTCCAAGAGAGCAAGGAGAAGGAGGTCAGGGAGACTAGAGAGGCGATGAGGTCCGAGTGTGATGAACGTATCAGTGATCTGAAGATTGGTCATGACGCCGACTTAGCTGGGAAGGATGCAGTGATTATTCGGTTGAGGGATGAGGTTGCCTCAGGAGTTGAGAGAGAAGCGACGTTGAAGGCTGAGGTCTCGGAAGCCAAAGGAGAACTGGCCCTGTCCTTTGAGAATGGCTTTGATCGTGCAAAGGAACAGGTCGCCTTTCTTCATCCGGACGTTGACCTCTCGTCTCTGGATTCTTTCAAAATTGTTGTAGATGGCGCCCTGGTGGACGAACCATGATTTTTGTTGTAATTTTTAATTTTGCTTTGATCTTGAACTCTTTGAATTCGTAATGATGTGTTATTTGTACTATGTTGCTTCGAATTTTTTCTTTTTAACGACAATGATAACGATGTTTCTTGGGCGGTAACTATTACTTGTCTATTTCGCGACTTGCTACAGATTGTCAAACCGTTTAAATTTCGGCGTTATTGCTTTGTTGGGGCATCTTTTTGCATGAACCCTTCTATTTCCGCAACGTTTTCTTTTTCGGCTCACGACGTCTTAGAGCCCTTTTTTTAGGGTTAAGGAATTAGGTGGCGATCTCATTTTCGGCTCACAACGTCTTAAAGCCCTTTTTTTTAGGGTTAAGGAATTAGGTGGCGATCTCATTTTCGGCTCACGACGTCTTAGAGCCCTTTTCTAGGGTTAAGGAATTAGGTGGCGATCTCATTTTCGGCTCACGACGTCTTAGAGCCCTTTTTTAGGGTTAAGGAATTAGGTGGCGATCTCATTTTCGGCTCACGACGTCTTAGAGCCCTTTTTTAGGGTTAAGGAATTAGGTGGCGATATCTTTTTAAGCTCACGACGTCTTAGAGCCCTGTCTTAGGGTTAAGGAATTAGGTGGCAACCCCTTTGGGGTTAACGGATCACATGGCGCGCCTTTTGCGAGTTGACGCTGTCTATCTTGTTCCGGTGATGTCTGTGATATTGGAGTCAAAGCAAAGATAAAAGTAAATGGAAATTGGTGCCTCATTAAAAACCCCAGCTTTCGCGGGGAAAAGAGTGCTCCCTTATTCCTCTTCATTAGTCGAAATCAAAATACAAAGAATTCTAAAAAAGAAAATACAAGCAAAATACAAGCTTTACAACAATTTAGTCTTGTGTGGTTTGTTTGTAAAAATGATGAAATACTCAGCTGTAGTAATGGCGTAGGTTGACTGCATTCCAGGTTCGTGGTATCGTGTCTCCATTCAGCTCTTCCAGTTTGTATGCTCCGTGTGCCAGCTTTTCCCTGATTCGATACGGTCCTTCCCAGTTGGGTAGTAGCTTGCCAATTCGAGTGGGCGCGACGACCTGCCTTAAGACCAAATCTCCTTCTTTCATGTCCCTCGGGATTACTTTTGAATTGTATCGACGGGCTGCTCTTTGTTTTGCGGTGAATTCCCGGATGTGGGCGGCCTCTCGTACCTCATCGATCATGTCTATTCCGCATAGCAAACTTGTCTCATTAGCCTCTTCCGAGAAGTTTTCCCGACGCCATGTTGGCGTGTCAATTTCTACGGGCAGCATAGCGTCGGCGCCGTACACCATAGTGAACGGGGTTTCCTTGGTTGTGGAGTGGGGCGTCGTGTGATAAAACCAGAGGACCTCATGTAACTGCTCAGCCCAAAGTCCCTTGGCGTCGTCGAGCTTCTTTTTAATGCCGTTCAAGATTACCTTGTTTGCAGATTCGGCCTGTCCGTTTGCTTGGGGGTGGATGACTGAGACAAACTTCGTTTGGATTCCGAGTTGGTTGCAGAAGTCTATCACCTTGAAGCTAGCGAACTGAGTCCCGTTGTCTGATACGATAACTTTGGGTAGCCCAAACCTGCATATTATTTTCTTCCAGTAGAAACGTATCACTCTGTCCGCCGTAATTTTGGCGACCGCCTCGGCTTCAACCCACTTGGTAAAGTAATCCACTCCGACTATGAGGAACTTAAGTTGTCCGGGTGCCAATGGGAATGGGCCCACAATGTCCACTGCCCACTTGTGAAAAGGCCATGGGGAAAAGACCGAGGTGAGTTCGCAAGCAGGGGCGTGCTTCTTATCAGAGAATCTCTGACACTTGTCACACTTTCTTACAAAGTCGGAGCTCTCCTGGATCATTGTTGGCCAATAGTAACCTGCTCTTAAGAGTTTTGCGGCCAAGGATCGCCCGCCGATGGGGCTTCCGCATACTCCTTCGTGCACCTCTAAGAGGACGAGGTGGGTCTCGTTTTCACCTAGGCACCTGAGCAGAGGCGTTGCCTTGCCCCTCTTGTACAATTTTCCAGCGACCACGCAATACTTCTAGGCCTTCTTTCGTATTTGTAGTTCTTCCTCCTCGCTTTTGGGATCAAACGCTCCTGTGAGATATTTGATAAACGGCGTCATCCATCCCTCCTCTTCGTTCTCCACGGCGCGTACTTCTATGATCTCTGTGCTAGGGGTTGCCAGCACCTCTTGGATGACCGTTCTGTTGTTTCCCGGGCGTTTGGCGCTGGCAAGTTTAGATAAGAGATCTGCTCTTGAATTCTGCTCCCTTGGAACGTAGATTGCCTCGAAGAACTTGAAAGTGGAGGCTAAACTGTTGACTTTTGCTAAATATTTAATAAGTTGACTATCTTTTGCTTGGTATTCCCCAGTAATTTGACTCGTCACCAACTGAGAGTCACTCTTCGCTCTTAAGTTTTCAGCTCCCATTTCTTGCGCTAACTTCATGCCCGCTACCAGGGCTTCATACTCTGCCTGGTTGTTGCTCGCCTTGAACTCGAATCTCAGCGACTGTTCTATGATTAGGCCCCCTGGTCCTTCCAACACTATGCCGGCTCCACTGCCTTTGAGGTTTGCTGATCCATCGACCGATAATAACCATACGAAGGGGGCGATTTCTTCCACCGGGGATGAAAATTCTACTAGGAAGTCGGCCAGAACCTGCGACTTTATGCTGCCTCTGGGAAGGTATTGAATGTCGTATTCGGATAATTCTACTGCCCAGGATACCATTCTTCCCGCGAGGTCTGGCTTCCCAAGCACTTGCTTGATGGGGTAATTGGATTTGACAACGACTTTGTGTCCTTGAAAATATGGTCGCAATTTCCTTGTCGTTGCTACCACTACTAGAGCGAGGCGCTCTATTTTCTGGTATCTCAGTTATGCTCCCTTGAATACTTTGCTCACGAAATACACTGGCTTTTCACCTTCGTCAGAATCTTGCACGAGGACGGAACTCATAGAGTTCTCTGATATAGACAGGTAGAGGAAAAGGACGGCGCCTGCATCTGGACGATGTAAAACTGGCGGGCTGGAGATAAACGTCTTTATCTTTGCTAACGCCTCTTCGCACTCTTCGGTCCATTGAAAAAGTTCCTTCTTCTTTATTGAGGCGAAGAAAGAGAAAGCTTTATCGCCGGCACAAGATAAAAACCTGGAGAGCACCGCGAGCCTACCTGTCAACTGCTGCACCTACTTGATGCTAGAGGGGCTTCTCATGCTGATTATCGCTTGACACTTGTCAGGGTTTGCTTCAATACCACGCCTGGTCAGCATGAAGCCTAGGAATTTTCCTGCGTGAACCCCAAAAGAACATTTGGCTGGGTTGAGACGCATGTTATACGCTCGGACCTGATCGAAGATCTCTTCCAGGTCCTTTGAATGGCTTTTATCTTGTTTTGTTTTCACCACCAAGTCATCGATATAGACCTCCAAGTTCTTTCCGATTTGCTCTGCAAAGGCGGTGTCCATCAATCTCTGGAAGGTAGCGCCGGCGTTCTTTAAGCCGAAAGGCATGACTTCGTAGTGGTAATTTTGGTGGTTGGTCATGAAAGCGGTTTTTGGGGCGTCGAGAGGATCCATCTTTATTTGATTGTAACCGGGGTATGCGTCCATGAAACTTAGGGTTTGGTATCCAGACGCGTTGTCGATAAGGTGGTCAATATTTGGGAGGGGATACAGGTCTTTTGGACAGGCGGTGTTCAGATCGGTGTAGTCGACGCACATGCGCCATTTTCCGTTAGCTTTCTTCACGAGGACGACGTTGGCCAGCCATGTAGGATACTTGATCTCACTTATGAAACGGGCGTCTCTTAATTTGGCAACTTCTTCATCTACTGCTTTCCTCCTCTCCTCGCCTAACTTTCTTTTACGCTGAGCGACCGGTTTCACTCCTGGGCGTAGAGCGAGGTGGTGGCATACGATGGTGGGGTCGATGCCGGGCATATCTGATGGTTGCCAGGCGAACAAGTCTAAGTTTTTTCTCAGAAGATCCACTAGACTTTGTTCTTCGGCGGGATCTAAAGAAGTCCCCACCTTGGTTGTTTGATGTGGTTCCGGACCTATTGTGACTTCCTTCAGATCTTCCGTGGGTTCAAGGCGCTCGTTTTGGAATTCTTCCCTTGGGTCTAAGTCGATTGCGTTAACTTGCAATGCTTCGTTGTGGTTACGAAGTTGTCAGATCTGTTGCTGTACTGCTTCTACCGCCTTTGGGTCCATGAACAACGACGGCGATGATGGTCGTTTTGGGTCGGTTATGAAGGTTTAAGTCTGGTGACTGAAGGTTAGCGGTTAGGGGCGAAAATGACAGAAGAGAGAATTGGTTCTTCAACGAAGAACGGGCTGGGTTGAACGTTTGGTTAGGGTTAGGGTTGAATCGCGGCGGATTCGGAAGTTTCGGGGTTGCTCCTAAGAAATACGGTGGATTCACGGCGTTCTGATGACTTTCAGGGGCCGTGGATCAACTGCTTTTCTTTCAGAGACGGTGGCTAGGTCAGTTTTACCGTAGCCCCACGGTGGGCGCCAACTGTACTGGTAGTGAGTACAATGTATGAAACTAGGGTTCTGGAAACTAGGGTTTCTCTGCTCTCTTTTGGTCCTCCCTTTGGGAGTGATCCCAAGGTTACTATTTGTAGCCTCTCTTGGGCCTACCCGGTCATGGTTTTGGGCCCAAATCGTAAAGGGCCAAAACCATGACTAGGGCGCCCTCTTAAGCTGCTGAGGGCGCCCCCAGAGGGTGCCCTTTAGGAAGGTCACCTAGGGCTATTTGTGACTGTACAGTGGGCCATGCGCCCTCCTGGAGGGCGTCCAGCCTTATTCCAAGGGTTCACACCCTTGTCTTTAGGATCTCAAGTCCTAGATGGTGAGATCTACGGTCCAATATATATATAAGTCATGATACAAAACCAAATCCAATCAAAATAGATTGGCTATTAGGGCTTACTCCAACAGGAACACACTTCATGGTTGATACGGAGGAACACACTTCATTGATACAGAGATAATGTTCATACACCACTTTTTTTTTTTTTTGCAATTTGGTTTTGTGCCCCGCGTTGGGTTCGCCAGATTGTGCCTGTGGTGGATGAGGTTGTTTGCTTCAGTTCTTCATTTATTTTGTTATATACCCGTTAGGGTTGTTCCTAAAAAGTGTAGTTTGATATTGGTTGTATTCCCTTTAAGGGTTGTTTTGCACTTTTACTTGATATCACTCGGTCAGGTTTACGTCACCCTATGTCCAACCTGACCACACATGTTTTATATTTTTAATTAATATTTTATCTATTATATACGTATATAAATCCAAACTAAATTAGAAACATGTTACTTATTAAATTCATATAGATTGAAAAATGACAACACATTTTAAGTTTTTTTTGTTTTGACAGTTTTAATATATTAGTTTTGTATTATGGTATAATTGGTGTGTAAGACTTGCATGTACACGTACTTTTTTAATCGAATGCGAGACTTTAGTCACTCATATATTTATTATATTTTACTAATTTCTCAAATAATTGGTGTGTAAGACTTGCTTGTACCCGTACTTTTTTAATCGAATGCGAGACTTTAGTTACTCAAATATTTATTATATTTCAGTAAGTTCTCAAATATTTTTGTAAATTTCCTTTTTTAGTGTACCCTATTTAATAATATAAATGCATAAGAAGTGTTATTTGGTGCGATGGATATAGCAACGAAAACCAACGAATGGACAAATGTAAAGAGGGAACAAATATAACTCAACATTTTGGCGGAAATCACACAGGTTAGTGAGGTAAAATAACTTGCCCACTCTATTCGTTGTATCTCTTTGATGCTTTGCTCATACCAACAAGCATTTATCTTTTATAATATATTATAATTGACTTTTTTTCTTCTTTAAAAAAATAAAGAATATTTGACTTTTTTCTACAGGGCATTTAATATATTTTTGACTTAATTACTCTAAAAATGTATCTTTGACATAATTAGAAATCAAACAAAAATATCAGACTTAATTAGATTTGACTTAATAGGATTTGACGTTTTGTTAGGAGATTTAATTGGATTTGACTTAATTAAATTTATTTCCACTAGAAAAATAAATATTACGAATTTAATATCACTTGTGTGCAATATATATAACAACCAAACTTGAAAATATAGCAATTACAATAGTAGAAGCATCATGACACTTCAATCCCTTGTTTTTATTCTCATTGTTCTGTTGGCCTTATCTGTCACAAATCAAGCTATACCATCAATCGATTGGAGCCCCGTCGACATCAATGATCCCCACGTCGTAGATATTGCAAAGTTTGCTGTTACAAAGTACAACAAACGAGTTTTTGCAGAGAAGCTGATATTCGAAAAGGTCATCAATGGTGGATCCAAAAATGTGATTGATGGGACCTACTACCGCCTCACTCTTTCCGCACGCGGTATTTCTGCTTCTCACAATTATATAGCTAATGTGTTTGAGAAGCCATTGGAGCACTTCAGACTTCTCACTTCTTTTGATCCTATTCATGATTAAAGAGTATTAAATGTTGATTCTTATATATATGATCTTATAGCAATAAAAGTTTATGTTTTTTATATATGAATGAATGGATTGTGGATTTGTCATAGACCATTTCTTTCATCCTAAAAAATAAGTATGTGTCATTCCTTAAAATTAACCTAACTTGAAGAAACGGCCATTCCTTAACGAATTTCCTTGATGAAACGGTCATTCCTTAACAAATTTCATAAGAGAATATTATTTATTTGTTAATAATTATTTAATGATATTGATATTGTAATTGGATTTATATACTTAAAGTGAATAGTTTGTAAACTGATAAAAATTAATAACTGATATTTTTGTCAGTCATGATCTGTAGCCACAGTGGACAATTTTCCTTGCTCCTTATACGATGTTGTGTCAAGTACTAAACACGATTGGCCGACTAGGATAATGTGTCGAATGTACAAAACCACATGTTGACCATGACTTCTTGATGACCTTTTCTTAGAGGTGGTATTAGGAGACATCCAACTTTGAGTTAGGATCTCTACATTTAGAATCTTTTCTATTTCATCTACGATATAAACCAATCAAACCCCTTTCATTCTATAGCACACGTGGCATATTATTGATCTAATTTGTATTTATTAGTTTTCTAATTCACATTAGATGAATATCCGCTCTTCTTCATCGAAAATTAAAATGCAAATCAAATCGTATAAAAGTTAAAGTAACGAATTTCAAATTTGGTTAAAAATAAACTAGCATTAATGTATGGTACAAAAACTTACACTATTCAGAAAATATGAGTATTCTTTAAATCTAATATCTTTTTTATTCGGTTGTGTTTCCACTTTACCTCTTTTATTCAAGGTTATTATATTTGTTTTTACCCTTTTTTGTGAGCTTCAATCTTAATGTGAACGGAAATTTTTTAATTTGTTTGATCAGAGGGAGTTTCGAAGACATTAGTGTTATTGCTACCTTCCACAACAGAGAAGTAGCTGATTAAAATTTTAACGAATATGATTTTTACATCTTTTGTTGTTGACAAAACTCTGTGCGTAGTTACTATAAAGATTGAAAGTGTCAAAACAAGAAAAGTAAATTCAAGTATCTACTATCAAGTGATAAATCTGTCTTTCATATTTCTACTAATATTTTTCACAAATAAACATATTTGGCATAACTAAATCTAAATCATTAGAGTAACTAAACATTTTATTTAGAAAATAAAAGAGTATATAACTAAACATAAAAATACACTAACTTGTAAAAAAATTAAATAAATTAAAAAAAAAAAATCGGTAGCCAAGGCCGCCCTAATGTGACAATACCCTCCACCCATGTAATTTGGACGCAGATATAGGATTGTAATTAACCTTCACTTGAACATTTGGTGCAAGTAACCTTCACTAGAAGATTGTATCTACGAATATAGATATGATTAGTTTGGTTAGATGTCTTCTTTTCTCTCCATTCAATGTTGTACTTTTGACTACCTATGATCATTTTGTTAGTATATCTCCAAATTATGATATAAGTCTGCTATTGTTGTGTCTTTGCATTGTGCTAATGATAGTGCAACATATGGACAAGAAGGTTTGCTGCTTTGTCTACATCATGCATTTTTATTTTATTTTTTATTTAATAAATTTTTCAACAATTTATTAAACCAACGCGTGATGTTAGTAGTAGAAACTTAGGAGTTTATGGTGTAATATCTGTCGTTAAAATGTGGTTATGCCATTTAATAATTAATTTACTATTATTACAGGTATGATAGATAAAGTTTTGTTGAACCTAAAATTAATTTGGGGTATGAGAGATTCATATTTGAATTGATTATACTATAACCTTGACTCACTCCTAAAAAATTAATCTTGGGAATTGAGAAAGAATATTTCAGCTCGACTTTTGTTTGTAAATCAACCTTGAATAGTTTACTAATAAGTTTTTGAACGACATTAAAGTGTTCATGTATTTCAAACCCCAAGCATGAGGCTTAAAAAAAGATGTTTTATACTAATGAGTTTTTGAATGACGTAAAGTGGGACCGCGATTCTCTGCATTCAACAAAATCCTACGGTCACATAGTCGGACAACGTGGACCTGACTATCTTGATTGGACGGTCTAAATTCAAGCTCAATATGTTAAATTATAAATAACAAATTCAATCTGCCTATTCTTTGAAACCTTTCGATCTTGATCGGACGGTTTAAGTCGTCCTTTCTGGGTGACTCTAGGTTTTTATTGACTGAAAGGAATCCATTTTGCATAGAGCCTTGAACAAATATTTAATTACACTTGGCACTTTCAAGGTTAAACATCATTATATTAATGCATTACCACACATAAGCATCATTAATACACGTGTGCGCTTCATCTAAGTATAGCATGATTATTGGCTATTGCTTAAAACCATTTACAATGGTTTTCCACTCTCAACACCCTTCAACACACACTTTTTCAATTCCCAACACTCCACATCATTTTCTCTCTCTTCCACATAATAATTCAACACATCATTCAACACATACCCTCTCCAATGGTTTTTCATTCAACACTCTACCCCACCACTCACTCTACCCCACCACTTTTTATTTCATATTCTTATTTAATTTTATATTTTGTTTTTATA
>WNNG01000143.1:0-16635 GCA_018208015.1 Medicago ruthenica
AATGAAAGTTGATGGTACCATTGATAAATTCAAGGCTAGACTAGTTGCCAAAGGGTTTACACAAAAAGAAGGAATTGATTATTTTGATACATATGCACCTGTTGCAAGAATTGCATCAATTAGAGTGCTAATTGCACTAGCATCCATCCATAAGTTTGTTATCCATCAAATGGATGTTAAAACTGCTTTCCTAAATGGAGAGTTGGATGAAGAGGTATATATGAAACAACCAGAAGGGTTTGTGATCAAAGGTCAAGAAGATAAAGTGTGTAAATTAACTAAGTCTTATATGGGTTGAAACAAGCACCCAAACAATGGCACCAAAAATTTGATCAAGTTGTGTTAGCCAATGGATACATTATAAATGAATCTGACAAGTGTATTTACAGTAAATTCCACAATGGAAAAGGTGTCATGATTTGTTTATATGTAGATGATATGTTAATTTTGGCACAAGTTAGATGAGGTAGAAAAGACTAAAGCTTTCTTATCCAAAAATTTTGATATGAAAGATTTAGGCGAAGCAGATGTGATTTTAGGAATTAAAATCATAAGAGATGGTAACCACATTGGTTTATCCCAATCTCATTATATAGAAAAGGTGCTTCAGAAATTCAATCATTTAGATTGTAATCCGGTCTCTACCCCATTTGACCAAACTGTTAGTTTGCAACCAAACAAAGGTTGTCCGGTGGCACAACTTGAATATGCAAAAGTAATCGGATGCTTGATGTATGCCATGACCTGTACAAGACCTGATATAGCATATGCTGTTGGAAGGTTAAGTCGGTATACTAGCAATCCAAGTAAAGAACATTGGCATGCTGTGAAACGAGTATTAAAACTTGAAAAACAATGAATTATTGTTTAACGTATAGTGGAGACCCTTCAGTTTTGGAAGGATACACAGATGCTAGTTGGGTAACTTATGTTGAGGATCATGCTTCCACAAGTGGATGGATCTTCAACCTTGGTGGAGGTGCAGTTTCTTGGGGTTCAAAGAAACAGACATGCATTGCCGACTCCACCATGGCTGCAGAATTTATTGCATTGGCTGCAGGAAGTAAAGAGGCAAAATGGCTAAGGAATTTTGTATGAGGGCGTACCAGTCTTGTGAGCACCGCCAGGGGCCCATACCATTTGGAAAAGCCATGCCCAATCCATCATTGTGATAGTCAAGTATACAATGGGAAATCAAGGCATATTGGTTTAATGTAAGAGACTTGATTTCTAATGGAGTAATATCCATCATGTTCGTAAGAACAGAAAAGAATCTTGCAGATCCTTTGACGAAAGGTTTGACAAGAGACATGGTGTTGAAGACATCATTGGGGATGGGACTCAAGCCCATATCTAATTGATTACCAATATGGAAACTCAACCCACACTTGAGTAACATCAAGTCTTGGGTTCAATGGTGAAAGTACATTATTAGAGTAATTGAAGTACTTGAATAGATACATCCCAAGGTTAAAAGTACTTGGACCATAAGATTAAAAATGGTAGGTTGAGATTTTTCTCTTAATGGACATACAACATATATTTGTTGAATGCATACTTATGGGGCATTTCCGATATAGTCTACCTATGTGAGAATGAAGTTTGGCCGCTTCACGGAGTTCAAGGGCTTGACTCTTAAGTTTCATGAAAAGGGATATATGACACAAGGCCTTATTAATGTGTCATCTTACATTCTCTTTAATGATATTGAGATTCTATGTATAAATTATGACACTTGTTCTAATGAATAGTTGGTTCAAAGCTTGCCTACCATACTATTTGGGAATGAGCGAAAACTTAATTTACTAAGTAATGGTTCAAATCATGTGAGATACCATTATCTGAAGGCATGGAATTTCCGAATTTATGAGATTCAGTATTTTGAAAATGGTGGGGGATGTTGGTGATTTCCAAATAATGGAATCACTTTAGAACCATTGGAAGTCGAGGAAAACGATGAAAACACGGCCGTAATCGATTACATATAAGATGTAATCAATTATAGCAAGATAAAAAGCAGAAAAACTGGAAATAGCAGAAGGGTAATCGATTACCCTGTTGCTGTAATTGATTACTGATGTTCAAAATTTGAATTCCGGAAACAGAAATATACCCGAGTCCTGGTGGTGTTTTCTGTACGATTTCTCATTGTTTTGGGTTCCAAAAGTTGTAACTCTTCATGAGAACCATTCATATACATTGGAACATTATTATTTACTGATAGATAATGAACCATAACATTGATTCAAGTCAAAAATCTGATGTATATGATCATAACCTTTGGCAAATGGGTGCTTTCTCTCATGTGAAGGGTCATATGATGCACTATAAATGCTTGGCATATGAGCATCAATTTGGACACGAATTTTGCTACATTAACAACATAATTCTACCTCATTCTCTTACTCTAAATCATCCATCAATTCTCTAATGCATGAATGAATTGCTGGAACCATAAATATGCAAAATACAGTTAATAGATACGCTTGGTGTGATTGTGCAATACACATCAAGGAACTCATAGTATCCTGAAGGGGATTCGCTGGTCATTTCTATTGCATCAAATATACAGTTATTGGTGGGGGTGAATCGAACCTAAAGGTTAGTGTGGTAACCCCATACGTTTTGAGTTTTACGTGCATAAGCATTAAACTTTTCAGGTTTCAAGTGCAGCAGCCTCTTTCCAACAAACAAGATTTCTAACAAAATCTCCGTTAACTTTTCGTAATATATGTGAAACAAAGTAGGAGGGGATTTAAAATTGGTATAAATAATCATTTTCTTCAGATGTGTGCATTACTTTAAAAGACAATTGATATAAGACGGTGAGGGTACCAATTTGTGCCAAAAAAATGTCCCTATAAAAAAAAGTAGTAATTAACCTGAATAATGGCTTTAATGTTGTCGATTGTCAAATGAAATCCAGTTTGAGAGCTCTCATCTTTGAGATTCAAAAGGCAGGATAGGAGGCTTCCATCTCCACTGGTCTTGTTGTTGCTTTGTTGATGAGATTTTCAAGAACCATATCACCACTTCTATGCAATGTCTTCAATTTATGCACCATTCCACTAATCACATGTAGCCAATGTTGAGAGGGAAACAAATTAGGGATATTGACACTCTCAACCACCCTTGTACATTCCTTGATGAACAAGATAAATGCTTCTTGATCATTGCATTTATCACCAAAAGTTGCCCTTGAAATGATGTTATATGTCATAGATGATAATTCATCTGTAAGGTTGATTGTAGATCCAGTGTTTATAGAAATATATCTAATTAATTTTGACAACTCTTCCTCTCGAATTGATTGGAATGATTTCACACGTTTAGCACTCAACAACTCCAATGTGCATATTTTTCTTATATTCCTCCAATAGTCTCCAGAGGGTGAAAAGAAAATGCTAGTGCTACATAGGCAATAATTCTGCACCAAGAAAACGAGGTCTTTGACCAAATGTGCCATCATTTGTTTTCATCACCACTTTGGCAATTTCTTTAGAAGAGACCACTATAGTTGAAGTTTCACCAAGTTTTAGGTGCATGAGAGGGCCATATTTTTGAGACAATTCTCTCATTCTCTGGTGAGGTAGCGTGCCAATCAGGTGATGTATGCTTCCAAAAATTGGTAGCTTCCAAGGCCCTGGAGGAAGATTATTTGAGGTAACTATTTCACTGCTTTTACTTTTGAATCTCTTTCCTACTTTTAGGATAAAAAACATTGTGAGGATAAGACTCAAAAAGATGGAGAACCATAAGAAATTATCCCCCATTTGGAAAGGCAAGTTTGTTTGATTAATGAGGACACATCTCAGTCCAAATTTATACACAGGCAGAGTATCTAACAAGTTGCATTATTTTGTCCATTTTTTATATTGATTATTGGAAATGCATGTAGATTAATTATACTACACTGGATCCTATTTAGTTTTTTTTTTTTTCATTTAAGTGATTGATTGCAATTCAGGTTAAACTTATATTAAGGGGGGCGGACGTGTGTAGTTTAAATTTTAAAAGGGACTAAAGCCAATAAACTATCAATTTAATCCCAAAAACTATCTATATCTCTTCCATTTAATCTCTAAACTACAAAAATATAATAAATAGTCCTCGAACTATAAAGAAAATCGATCCAAGGTCCGCCCCTGCTAATATAACATCAGCTTGGTACGGTTGAATTACTATAAGAGTTTATTAGTCTATAATTGAGTTGACTTTTGGATCTCAATTATACAAACAAGCAAATATATAATATCATATTATATCATGACATATACACGGATGTATGATTTTAAAGTATTCTATCTGACTGAAAGAGTCTAAAGATGTTTCTTCCTAAAATTATAGGAGTGTATTAATCAAGTCATTATCATTTATAATTACATCAAGTTGATTGTCAATAATTTGATTAAGCTATTATGTGTCCACATCATTCATATGAATATTTTTTTTTCTTGTTGTAAAATTCGAATCATGTGTATACTCTCTCCATTTCAAAAATAATGTTATTTAAGGTTTGTGTACGATTTTTAAAGAAATAATTAATTTTGTTGATTTCAGTGATAAAATTAGTATTATTTACTAAAATACCCTTATTAATTGTAGTTAGTGAAGTAGTTAAGTTGGATGAAATTCAATAAATAAGGGTATAATAATGAAAAAAAAAATGTTGCATTGATATTGTAAAATGACAATTATTTTAAAACTGAGAAAAAATGCTAAAGAGAAAATTATTTTGAAACGGAAGGAGTATGTAAAAACATATTTGAAAGGAAAGACCATATGAGAGTTCTAAACTCGTTTCTTAGATGAAGATTAGTCATTATTATAAAATCCAGGAATACTATACACCAATGACATGTTTAAAAAAAAAAGTAGAATCAAATATTTTTAGGGTCTTGTTAACCGGTGCCCCGGGACACTGGTTAAGAAACTAAAAATAGAAAGAAAATACATGATTTGTATTGAAAAAAGTAATTTTTTAATTTTTAAAAAATAGAATACACAATTTTTAAGAAAATATTTTCTTTTATAATTCTTTAACCAGTGCCCCGGGCGGGCACCGGTTAACATTTCCCATATTTTTAAAGTAATTTTCAATGTTCCCTCCTATCTCGCTCTTGGGTCCACATGCTTATTTAAAACGAGCTAGCTTCAGGTACGTGGTACTGTTTAATTACATTTATTAGTCTATAATTTAGTGGACTTTTGGATCTCAATTATACAGACCTGGAAGCAAATATAATTATAAAAATATATAGGCTTTTACTTTTTCCATCATATACTATACTCGCGGGCCCTATAAATTTTCCAAAAATACCCTTTGTTTGGATTTTAATCCGAACAAGATTGTTAGAGAATTTTGGGTTATAAAATCTGAGAATTTACGAACCGCATTTTTGTGTTGTTCTGATGTCAAAGGTCTCTACTACCGTCGTAGAATCCCCGCATAAACTGCAAAACAATTGCAACGATTCTATGAACGGTCATCAATGACCATGACACCATAAACACTCCTAAAAAACTAAAAAATATGGCTGACATTTGATTGAACATGAGGTTTTATTTGTTGAAAGTGCTTGGGGTTTATTTGTAACTTGAACAAAAGTATGGCTGACCTTTGATTGAACATGAAGTTTTATTTGTTGAAAGTGCTTGGGGTATCCATGCAGCTTGTAATAGAAAGGTTTTATGTGCCCTTTTTTACCACAGTGATGACATACCCAAGGATGAGATGCCCTCTTGCTCTTAAATCCCTGGTTCTGGAGTTCCATCTTAGGTTTCCCTTGGTTCTGACTCTTCAGTATCTCCTTTGGCCTCTTCATATGTTCAAGTTGAGAGTTCAATTGAGTTACCTCATCATGCAAACCAGAGATGGTTGATAGGAGTTTTTCTTTTTCAATGCGTAAATTAGCAATGATTTTCTTCTGCTTTTCTCCTACTTTACAAGCCTCTTCAAATTTAACCTGCAATTTCTTGAATTGCCTAAGCACAGTTGCATCTGAGATCCTTTCTTCAGTACCTTTTTCACATTGAACAGCTTCCTTGTCCATTCTGCCAGAAATATCTTCCCTGGAGCTCACCCAAATACAGGCAGGGTGCCTGCTCTGATGCCAATTGAAATTCTGGCAGGTACTGAATCAGAACTAACAAACAGAGTCTGAAAAACACAGGTTCAGAAGCAGAAAATAAAACAGACAGAAGATAAAGAACACAATAATTTGTTAACCCAGTTCGGTGCAAACTTCACCTACGTCTGGAGGATACCAATCCAGGAAGGAAATCCACTAAGTAGTATCAATTCAAAGACTCAAGACACATCCCCTGTTCCCAGCCTTATCACTTAATCACTACCTGTATAGACTTCTACCTAGGAACCTAAATATAAGAACCCACTTACTTCCCAATCAAGCAATCACAGTCCCAGTGATTGTAAACTCTAAACAATTATGAAGACACTCTTCAAAACAACAAAGTCACTTGTGCTTAAAAGCTTTAAGTGAATTACAACTCAAAACAAACTAAACCAACTCTAACAGATGAGTGGTGCAAAAAACAGAGCAACAACTCACAGACTCAAAAACACTAAGACTTTTTTAATGACAACTTCTGGTTTTTGATGTACATTCTTCAATAGCAGCGTCCTCCTTATATCAAACAGCTGCACATAATTCTGAACCAAATCCATCAAAGATATGTTTCCAGAATTCTTTTAGAAGCAAATAGAAGCACATATATTTCTGAAATATATTTTGCAAAGATTCCTTTGAAAATATATTCACAAATAATTGAATCAAATCTTCAATGATATGTTTCTAGAATTCTTTTAGAAGCAAATAGAAGGAAATATATTTCTGAAATATTTGCAAAGATTCCTTTGAAAATATATCCATCAATAAAATAATTCAATCTTCAATAAAGATCTTCACGTAAAATAATCAGCCTTCTAGAAAGCATCAGCCTGGATAAAACTTTAAACAAATCTTCAAAAGATACTGAAAGAATTAACAGAATTCAGACGCAGAAATTCAGCTTCTGAAATGCAGCTTCTGAAGGTCAACAAAAGTCAACGTCTGAAGGCAGCTTCTGAAGGTCAACAAAAGTCAACGTCTGAAGGCAGCTTCTGAAGGCATACTCCTTGAGATTTCAGCTTCTGAAGCACAAATTGCTTGTCTATTTGATTTTAGCAAAACATGTAGCCAACACTCAAATATCCAACACCTTTGGTGAAACGCCACCGTCCAACTAGTTTGAGGGGGTTCAGATTATACAATCGAAACCTGTCTAAATATATTCGGATTGTATAATCAGAATAGCACCAGACTGTGTTTAAATTTCATTTTTTGTAGGTTTTCATGACCAATGACATAGGAAAACATTTAAAAAAGGTACAAAAATAATTAAACAACTTAAAACAACACAACAACATAAGTGATGGATCTTCAAGGAAGGCGTTCGAAGATGTGCTTTTAAACTTGATCCAGCTGGCCTGTCAACTAACATATTTCGATCGACAGGTCAACTGGATCAAGTTTATAAGAACCTCTTGGTGTTCATATCTTTCAGAATATTTTTCAGAGTTTTTTGTTGTGTTTTACAACAAAAAAACCATGCACACTTATTTATAGAAGTTTCTATGCGTCGTGGACCACAGAAACTGTCGGTGCAATGTGGACCACAAAAAAACTTGTGGTGAACTAGTTCGGTGATATAATCCGAACCTGACTTGCACCCTTTATATCTTGGTATGTTTGACAACATATGATGATGAGCTATATTTTCTATATATCTATGTGTTTAAATGAACATCTTTAGCGTAAAGTTTAGCGGAGAAGTATTTGACAGCATGATGAAGATCTTCAGAATCTATCTATCTCTTTATGTTTGACAGCATGATGAAGATCTTTAGAATCTATCTAGATATATTTATTTTAACAACATAATTCAACAACATAAAACTGACCATAGATATATTTATTTTAACAACATAATTTAACAACATAAAACACGTAATAAAATAAAACATAGCAGATTATGATCAGCTAAACTAATGTCTTCGTCTGGTCCATCCAGCAGAGCCCTCATATGTTCGTAGTTCCTGGGCCGGATCAAACTTTTCTGAATTTCTTCAACAGATCTGACCAACGAAGCGTCCAACTCGATCGATCCTTTAGTACTGTACTGACCAAAGATCGAGAACATGGTTCTCACGTCTTCGTCGTTCATGAGATTCATCTGGCTGAACCGCATAGTTCCGCCTGAGTCGATCGATGGACGTCGATACTCAACACCGTCCACCTCCTTGTGTCTCTGTGGTTGAGTTGACGGTTGATTTGATCCAGCTGATCCTTCAACTCAGAGAGTGTGACATCAGTGTGAATCCTGAACAGATGGGGTGGTTTTCCCCCATTGTAGTAAACTACAACTAGCTTGGTGTTCAGATCAATGACAGAAATTTCCATGGTTTTTTTGTGTGGGTTGACTAGTTATGAAAACAGGGACACCTATTTATAGAATTTTCTGGACGTCGTGTACCACAGAAACTATCGGTGCAATGTGCACCACTCAAAAAATCATGTACAAATATTTTCGGATTGTATAATCCGAAACATCCCTCACCCTACAAAGTACGAAGTTTCTCTCATTTTTCACCCAGTATTGAAGTTTTTGGATTATAATCCGAAAAGCTTTGATACATTATGAATTATATAATCCGAAACAAGTCAGAGTTCTGGACGGTGTTCAGTAACTCATGAAACACGTTTTTCAAAGGTTTTTACCAGCTTTAATGGCTGGTAAAACCATTTGAACACGTTTTTTGACTCATAATTAAGAGTCGTTACACTCTATGCACCCATTCTTCACAAATTCCCCCTATAAATACCCTTCAAACCTTCACCATTTCTCACACCATCATCTCACACTCTCCTCCTCTTCCTTCTACAACAATGTGTTTCCATCGTTGGCCTTTCATAAAAAGAGGCTACTTTGAAAATGCAGGGGATTGTATGAATGGTCAATGAGGATGGTGATGCGCTGCAAAGAAGCACGATTTGTCTGGGTGTCAGGTTGGTCTGTCTGGGTGCAAGGTTGACCATCAAAGTCTCTTCCGCCCTAGAGAGGAAACAAACCTTACCCCAGCCACCTCCCCCCTAACCATCTCTTTCTCATGCCTCCTCCCCCACACCTCCTCCTCTTCCTTCTACAACAATGTGTTTCCATCGTTGACCTTTCATAAAAGAGGCTACTTTGGGAATGCAGGGATTGTATGAACGGTCAATGGGGATGGTGACGCGCTGCAAAGAAGCACGATTTGTCTGGGTGTCAGGTTGGTCTGTCTGGGTGCACGGTTGACCATCAAGATCTCTTTCGCCCTAGAGAGGAAACAAACCTTACCTCAGCCACCTCCCCCCCACCAGCTTGCACCACTGGTTTAGCTTTAGGTTTTTAATAGTTTAGCATTAGTTTTGAATATTTTATGTAATAAGCTTTAAACTTAAGCTTTATTTTATTGTAAATGTATTGATATATTAATAAAATAAGATTTTATTTGTATCATTTTGTCCTTTTAATTTTGTTTATATTTGCATTTATTTTATATTTTTGTCATTTATATTTATGTCATTGAAGTAATATAAACACAATCTTTAAAATTTGGGAAAAGATCATTTCAGAATATATAAGTCGAAAAACCCTAACAATCCGAAAAAATTTTGCATTAGTTTTATTTGATTTTTAGAATTTTTTGGTGATATTTTTATATTTTTATGATTTTATTTGACAGATTTTTATCATTTTTTACTTTGTTTTTTGGTTGTTTTGAAAAGCAAAATTCAAAACTGCTGAAATTGAAGAGATTCTGATTGCTGATTATTTATATATAAGCATATTCCGGATTATAAAATCTAAACATAGTTTAGATGTTTTTGGATTTTATAATCTGAAATCTCATAGACATTTTTGTAAAAGTTATTGGTCACATGGGGAGTAGATAGGGTTGTCGCATCACTAACATTTCATACATCAGTCTCTTTATTCTATTTCTTTCAAGGTGTAATAAATATGGATGTTTAAAATTTATGTTCCTATATAATATCTATATATAATGACATAATACAGGATATATGATTTTAAAGTATTATATCTAGTCTGAAAGAGTTTAATGATGTTGGTTCCTAAAAATTATAGGAGTATATCAATCAAGTCATCTATACTATCATTTATAAATCAGTGCAAGTTGATCTTAACGATTTGATTAAGCTATTATTTGTCTACTTCATACATTATATGTTTTAGTTTTTGTTAATTTTTTAATTGTGGCCAAATAGTTTTTTTAATGCCAACATTATTACGTTTACTTAGAGTGGGACGTCTAAACTCGGATCTCTTACATAAAGTCTTAAGTTCTAGTCTTATAGGCATGCAAAAGTATTGAAAGGAGAGACCTTATCAAGTTGCCAGAGCCATTATCTGTAAAATTGGTGGATATTACGCACCAATGACATGGTTAAAAAAGTATAATAAAATATTTTAAACTTAATTTTTCATGTCCGCTTCTATCTCCATCCTGGGTGGACCCATGCTTATTTAAAATTAGCTAGCTTCACGTAAGTGGTACTGTTTAATCACTATAAGTATTTATTAGTCTATAATTTAGTTGACTTTTAGATTTCAATCATACAAACCAGGAAGCAAATTGTATTTTTTGTAAGTAGAATAGTATCTACCCCGTCAGTAATGTGCTTAGCAAGGGTTTGAGAATTTGCCAATTTGTTAACGTGATAATGTTTTGGAGGGTCCTACTCCTACCTATGTATATATACATACGTGGTAAAATTACACAATTTGTCCCTTAACTTATTTTAGGTAACGTTTTCGTCCTTTATCTTTTTTTGTCTCAATTTCGTCCTTTATGTTATAAAATGACAATATTTGTAATTTTTTATGAGATTTTTACATGAAATATGAGTTTCTTAGTTTGTATGATGAAGGTTTGAGTTTGTTTATGAGTTTGATGAATTTTTTTGGAGTTTTTGATTTTTTTTGATAAAAAAGGATGACTATGTTGACATTTTATAACATAAAGGACTAAAGCGGGACAAAAAAATATAAAGGACGAAAGTGTTACCTAAAATAAAGTTAAGGACGAATTGTGTAATTTTGTCGTATTTATACTAGATATGATCTAGGAGGAAGCGAAATTGCCTCAGAACTGTCTCCCCTCACGTCCCACGCCAGCTCTCCCCGTTCTTCTCCCATTCCCCCTTAGTCAACAGTCGCGTGCCTAATGAAAGGGAGGATTTGGTCGAAGTGTGACGTGGGGCCCAGATTCCTTGGATATAGGCTTCAACGATTCACTAGGTGTCTCCACATGCATGGCTAATCTCTTTCGAGATGATAATAGGTTAGGCTGACCCCGCCCACGTGGTGGGTCCGTCCCTTCTTCTAAGGAGGTCACCTGGTTCCTATTTATGGCAACTCTCATGGCGGTACACAGCGTCTCAAACACGAGACTTGAAGGGGTAAAGTAGTTGAGTAAAGTATCTTTAGTGTTCCTATTTAGTGGTCAATTATAGGGTTGACGGTACACAAATATATAATACAACAATGATATATGTACATTTGATTTCAATACACTTATTGAAAATCTCATTTTTTTTTCTTTATCTATCTCTTTTCATCACATCACCAACATGTCACAATCTATCACACACCATCCTCTTCCTTTTTCTTTCAAGGTGTATAACAGATATGAGTGTCCAAAAATTAATATAGGAGTGCATCAATCAAGTCATCTATACTCATTATAAATTACTGGAAGTGATCTTAATAATTTGATTAAGCTATTATTTGTCTACTTCCTTCATTATATGTTTTAATTTTTTTTATTGTGACCAAATAGTTTTTTAATGCCAACATTATTACGTTTACTTAGAGTGGAAAATTCTTATGTTGATGCCCTTGCAAGTTTAGAGATCAATTGTGACTTATTTGCACAATTTTTTTATGACTATCCTGATCAGATATGGGTAATACAGGGTTCCAGTGGCTTGTGAGGATAGAGAGATATTAACGTGTGGGTATAGAAGAAAACAATACAGATTAAATAACAATTTAAATACAAATTAATAGGATGCTTATAAATAGAATTTAAATAACTTACAAACTTATAGAAAATTCATATATTTATCAAGTCTAATCCAAATAAATATTCGATTTAGATCTGCAAGGTGAAAGTAAACAGGTTGACATCTAAAAGAGATTTGTGTTATAATTACATCAAATTAAAATAAAGCTTCTTTATGTTTCCAGTTTACGCAGAATAATATGAGCACCGTATTGTGGCTTAAGAGCAATTACTGTGGCTGGAGCATGAGCATAGGCTGGAGAAAGTTCAAATGAGAAATGTTGTAAAATCAATGTCATTGCCATCTTTGCTTCCAGTAGAGAAAAGTTTTGTCCAATGCAGATCCTAGGACCCCATCCAAATGGAAAAAATGAAACTCTACCGTTGTTGGTTGCTTTGGAAATTCCTCCAGAAAATCTTTCAGGATTGAACATCTTAGCATCATCACCCCATAATTCACAATCATGGTGCAATAATATAATTGGCAAGAAAACCTCCACTCCAGCAGATAATGTTAGGTTTCCAAGTTTCACATTTTTTCTCAACGTTTCGCGAAAGCTCAATTATGGGAGGATATAATCTCATAACCTCATACAAAATCATCGTAACCTATGACAAAATAAATTATACTAAAAGTAAGTATTATGGCTTTGGAAAATATCAACTCTAACTAACACCAGTGGAATACAAAGCTTTCAGTGTGCAAGTCCAGTAATAATGCTTAGATTTTTTGGACAAAAGATGAAATTCCTAATACCAAATACTAAAATATTAGAGGCATTTTTATGGTCGAAAAAATATTAGAGTCCAATGGCATAGAAACCTAATAAAAAGAGCACAAGCTCGCACAAAAAAGTTAAGGAGGCTCAAACATTGAAACATACAAGTCCAAACTAACAAAAAGTCACAACTAAAACAAACAACTATGTTTTGACAAAAACACACACACATAAATACACAAACAACTAGGTAGTTGAACTTGAGGCTCAAATTGAGCCCCTGAATCACATTGACTTTTAAGTATTACTCCTTTTAAACGATCCACTTGTTTTGATGAAATACTTTTAAAGTATTCCATCAAAAGTTCCCTATTTTTTTGCAAAATATGTGTCTCAAACCACCGTTGTTTGATTCATATGGGCTTTCTACACTCATTTAGGGCCAAAGAACATGTAATGCATCTTTTAAACCAATCATTTTCATTTCCGTTTTTATTTCCGTTTTTTTACTGTACCGGGACAAATCGGGAGTTACAATATGATTTAGGATCCCTAGAGCCATTTGAGGGATCCCTAGAGCCATTTTCTAAAGCTTAGACCGCATGATTGGGACAAAGCCTTAAATTTGTTGGACAAAAGTTGCAACTCTTAAGTAAAATACTAGAAAGAAAAAAAAATCAAACTCATACGATATGAAGATAATAACACAATATACTTACAATCTTCAAGTTATTTAGCCCATCAAATTTGGTTTTTTGTTGCCAAAGATTTGTAATACTCCTCCTTGCCCGTGCTTGCCACTCGGGGTACCTACTCAATAATACCATTGTCCAAACAAGTAAAGTTGAAGTAGTCTCTTGCCCTGCAAAGTAGAACAACTTGCATTCCTGAATTACATCTTCAATATTCATTCCCACATTCACGTTGTTTCCGTGTTCTTTAATTTCCTTGTTTGTCTCTAGAAGAATACCTAATAAGTCATTCTTATTTGCTCCACCTTCCTTTATATTTTCACCCTTTTGTTGATCATATCCTTAAGTGAAGATTTTATATTTCTCATTTCATTAATCCTCCTATTGACAATAGTAGGTACAAACCTGCCAATAAATATGTCAGTCGTGTAACTGGCCTAGTGATTAATTACAATTGTTGTTTTGTGGTGAAATACACCATTATTAGAAAATGTTGCAACTAATGACAAAATTAGAGACAGAAAAAAATGAATAGACTTTAATAGTTAAATATATATATGATATAAAGATTAGTCTTAATTACCTCCATAGAGGAATGTAAAAATTCATTACAACTTTTGTCATAAGTTCAGCTTGCTCAATTTGAAGTTGAAATATTCTTCTTCCTTCTTCATAACTACTTCCAAATGTTGTTCGAGAAATAACATCACTAGCCAAATTCTGAAGGGAAGGCCATATGTCTATTTCACATGATCCATCTGGAGACAACATTTCCTCCCATTTTCTAATTAAATCGTGCAACTTGTGAAGATAGTTGGTGTCTAACCTATGGTATAATAATAAAGAAATAAAGAATAGTTCAAATTTTTGAGTCAAACTGAGTGCATAAACATTCAGATTTAAGAGCATATATGTTAGCTATAAACAAAACTATGTAGTTTGCAGAAATGTACATTGAAGGATAACTAACACAAACTTTCGCACCTGAATGCATTTTCAGAGAAGAAATGTATACCAAAAATGAAGAAAAAAATTTCACAATTTCTAAATATTTAGTAAAGGGAAACTAACCTTCAATTTTTCTGAATGGAAAGCAGGGTTGATTAGCCTTCTATGCTTGCTCCACTTTTGTCCCTCGAGACTTGCAAGACCACTAACTAGTAACTTGAAAATCTTATGATTATTCTTTGGAAAGTCGGAGATCTTGTTCAATACATCTATGATTTGCTCAGGTTCAGTGAGAATCACCCTTGGTTTTGTCCAAACCAAATAAAAAGAATTCTTCCCTACATAACATTTGCAACTCTATAAGAAGATTTACAATATAGATACCAACAAAAAAACAAGAATTGAAGAGAATGGGAAACACAAAGACCATAAAACCGCACTGGAATTCCATTGTTGGAAGGAAGCATAAAGACCCAATCATATGTAAAGTGTTGGTATTGTGAATGAATTGATTTTGTAGCTTGGATGTATAGCACGTTAATTTTGTAAATTTATATGGTTTGGTCACATGAGTTTAATGTTAGTGATTTCTCAAAAAATCAGAGGGGAAACATTTGTACTTCATACATCAGGTGCTTGACACTTCAAATTTGGTTGGTTGCAAACATGTTACAAACAAACAACATAATTACAAGTTTTTTTTAATTAAATGGATTTGACTATCCATCAAATAAATTTGTGTAAATACTGAGTTAAACAAATATGTTAAAAGTTATCGTTGATGTAATTACATTTAATTTAAAAAGTAAAAGCCCGGTCCTCAACCATAATAGATCAAGTGGTTTTTGTACTTTAATTAAGGTTGGACCAATCGAAAATGCCTAAATTCGAACCCTAACAAACTTTATTTATCTCCCACATCACATAGCAAAACAAGTCCATCGTCAAATTAAAATATATTTTCAAATGATTTTGTGAGACTGACCAACTGAGCTGCAAAGTGGTATCACAATTAGGAGAAAATCTTAATTGGTCACAAAACACAAATAAAAAGTACTTAGGCACACACACATAGATAAGAAAAATTTAAAGATACAAGTAAAAAATTATGTGACTAATTTATTTCTCTTTTAATTTTTTCTATTTATGTATGTGTGTCCAAATATTTGATTTGGGTTTGTGACTATGTAAGAATTGCACTATTACTCCCCCGTCTCAAATTATATGACGTTTGACTATTTCAACGTATAAGAAATATAATTATTTTGTATGGGAAAGATATATTATGAGTTGTTTTACAAAAATTGTCCTTAATAAATGGCATGAGAAAGATAAATTAAAGAAGCGAAAGAAAAGAGAGTAATAAATAGTAAAGATTTTTTTTGAGGGAATACAATAGTTAATATAATACAAAATGTAACATTAATGATTTATTGGTATTGTAAGCAACATATATTGAGACAAATTTTTTTCCTCAAGCAACATATAATTGAGACGGAGGGGGTAAAACAATTAAATTTTTATTAAAAAATTGAATTACCCTGAAAATTAAAGATAAAACAAATAATTGTTCTCAAATTTGACCCTTAATAACATAACATAATAATTAAACATTCTTTCTAAAAAAACATAATTAAACATTTTTTTTCTAATATCTATTTTTTTCTCGATAATTAAACTTTTTAGTAGTAATATATATTGTCTAGGTTTTTTTTTAATATTTTCGGTGCATAGTTATTAAATTCACTCTCCCAAAAAAAGTTATTAAATTCACCTTAGTGTGAACCTTTAGAAGAGTTTATCTAAATGATTTAATTGATATTTAAAATCGCTGTCAAGATATCCTTTTACAATGTCAACCAAATCATAAATTATCAATTCATTAACTTCACTTATAACATAAAAAATGTCATCTAAGCACTGGACTTTGTCGTAGTTATCGAGTTTAAGCACTTTATAACTAAAAATGTCATCTAATAAACATTCAATTAAATTTTTTATGTCCAAACTCCATTTACATTATTTTGACTTATTATCAAGTATACAGTTCTATAAAAAAATTAACTATAGCGGTAATTTAACATTCTTCAACGTTCGTAAGTTTAAACTTTTAAAATTATACAAGTAAAATCAATAACTTTAAGAAAAA